>APFE030556388.1:63915-92618 GCA_000404065.3 Pinus taeda | reverse complement strand
CTAAATTTGAAGGGGTATGTATGAGTCCAAGAAGACAATTGCAATACAAAATGTGCAAAAATGCATGGCAACACTAGGTTGAATGTGCTCTCTAAAACGTTGGTATAAGAGGGTGGTTCAAGGATAATCACCAACACTGGAATGCTTAGTGCAGTTCCCAAAACTCTTCCAAGTATGGCATGAAGCTGAGGTATTCTGCTAGAGGAAGTTCTCCTGATGTTTTGAATAGGGAAACCTTCAACCATAGAAGGGAGGTCTCACCCCGCATAAAAGGGATAACCACAACCTGAAAAGGGAGGTCTCAAACTGTGATGGTTTAAGGATGACCATTAACTCTAGAATTCTTAATGCAATTCCTGGAACTCTTTCAAAGCTGGTAAGAAGCTGCAGTCTTCTGTTAGAGGAATTGTCCCCAATTCCTTTAAGAGGCATCAACAACTGAAGGCATGCTTAGGAACATCTTTGTCTCTTGCCACAACTCTGAATCTGGTATGGCAGGTTGTGGCCCATGCTCGCTTGATGTGGATTTGAATCTTGTATATGACCATCACTTCCAGCCTTGTGACATACAAGGTGAGATGATGGAGAAAACTCAACTACAAGACTATTCAATAATCTAGAACAATTTTGGACATATCACTAAAATATCTTCTTGGTTCTTGAAGCCCATTGCCAAGAAGTGATCCATCCAAGGTGAATCTTTGTTCTTGCAGGAAGTTTGTTTTCGATGCATCTGTTTTAAGAATGAGTGGTTCTATGACAGTACTCACATGGATGAATATCAAGACAACCATCTTTCAGATGGCCAACTCGGTCACAATGTTGGCATTTAACAATCTATTTTTGTAGAGGAGGAGGAGCAGGTGAAGATGAACCATCCTAAATAAATCCAACACTTCGAAATCAGATTGTCTTGGAGTAGTTTAGAATATTAAAGGACACATCCTTATCATATCCAAGACCTATTTTGTGCTTGTTGTGGACAAGCTCTTCCCAAGTTTTGATGATTTGCTTGGGAACTGTAGTCTAAATTTCTGCATTTGCATGTATTTTTGTTGCTTCATTGGGTACTGGATATGAATCAACTTGCTGCTTACAGGAGTCTATTTCAATGTTCTAAATAGAAACAAGTTAAAAATGATGGCTATACTTCTGTAACTCCTCTTGCTATAGTTGTGATTCAAGCTGCAAAAATTCAATGTTTTCTTGTGCATGTTGTAAAGAGGTTTGAATATCTCTGAGAGTGTCTTTGCTAACTTTAACTGTGCTTTCACCAGTAGATAAGATTAGAGTGCTTAATAACTCTAATAATCCATGAATTTTCTCCATTATTCAAACAATCAAGTCAATAAAAGACCAAAAATGTACTTGTAGAAACAATAATGGTTTTACAAAATTAATTTGCCAATTGTTTGACAGGAATTAAGGAAACTTTTTTATTATTATCTACCACACCTTCAAAATGGATAGAAATCCAAATCCATAGAGTTTTCTCATTTCCATGCTCAAGTTCAGTGTCCTCTTGGTCACAAATTTTACACAAAGTACATGAAATCTTTCTTTCTTTCTTTCTTTTTTTAGGCTATCATGAGGATAGCCAGTCTTCCTTAGATTATTGATGTGCATTCATTTGACTGATGTCTACTCATGTTCTCACTTCACAATGTCTTATGCCTCAATTTCTGCACAACAAGCCTGATATTGCTACCTTAACAAAATTTGAAACTTGCAATAGACAGGTTTATAGCCCATAGACTCCTATTTTCCAGCAATAACAAGACCCCAACTTTAAAGAAACAGGTTGAATTTTATTTCAAGCATGACCTTCTCTTGCCAAACATCAACAATTGTTAGAGTTGTATGCGTAGGAAATTCAAATATACTAGTCTTCCCAAAAATATGGCAGCTGCATTTATACCATTAATTGTCGGAGCATCCCTCTTATCACGATTGTGGAGACCACAACCAGTATCAACTTGTTGCAATAAAATAAATGTTCTATGCCAAAAACCAGCTCACATATATTGCCGAGCTTCATTATTTAGAGGTGGGACATACCTTTAATGTTCATATGTAGGAGTCTAGATTATTATGCATCAACATTCTGAAGGAGGAATTCGAGGGAACAATTTCGTTGCGTAGTGGTGAGGCTGATTGTGAGTGAGTTAGGCTGGCTATGTGTGGGAGGAGTAGACTATGGAGCCAACAATGGTATGGAGCCAAGTGCGGTGGACTATGGACCATTCAACACACAATCCTTTTGATGAGAGAAAGTCTGCTTCATTTGATACGAGAAAGTCTGTTTTGTTTGATAAGAGATCACGCTATGGTCAACAAGTAGTTGGGGGAGATATTGTAACCATATAGAGCATATGGGAGTCGAAGCTATGAAACATAACCAACCTATTATGAAAAAAACTCACAAAAATATAGAAAATAAATATAAACGCCTTATCATTCAGCCCCTTCGAGGGGGAAACCTCATTTACATTACAAAAATGAACAATTCTTGGATGATACAAATGACAAGACCTCCTTTCAATATATAGAAGTCTAAGGGGTCATAATATAATCAGAGCCGACATAACAATAATAATATAAGGGCACAACAATAACAATAGTGGGCTTCTATGGGGCACAATAATTACAATATGGAGACTGCATGGGCACAACGATAATAAGGGGGTTGCACTAATAACAATAGTGGTTACACTAGTAGTATAGGGACCTAACATGCCCCTCCTTCAAAAAGTATTGTCCTCAACGCTTGAGTAGTTCTGGATTCATCTGTATAAAGTTATTATCCATCCATGTGGAATCTTCAATGGGTAAGTTCTTCCACTTGATAAGATACTCTGAAATTGATCGATTTCGTAGCTATTGATTTCTCGGTCCTGTGACTGCTTCAGGTTCTAATATGATTTTTCCTTCCTTGTCAAGTTCTGGAAATATTGTTTGAACTGAGATCTTCTCCAACTTTTGAATGAGTTCCCATCCTACTTCGTCATACTTCCATTCATCCCTTGATTCATTTATCAAATTTGGTTGGATAATTATACCAACCTCTAGAATTTTTGCATTCATACATTCAATTTCACTCCTTTGGGAATATGGATATCTATAAGGCTTGATTTTTGGAAGAACACTTCTTGGAATCAAATGAATAGAATGATCATGATCACGAATAGGTGGGAGGCCTTTGGGAGACTCAAATACCTTGGAATGATTTTCCAAGACTTTTTGGAGATCTGGAGAAATAGATGATTTCGATGTGGGAACCTCTAGTGAACATAATTGTGAAATTACACCTCTTTGCTATTTCTTTAGAAGCTTTGTCATTCCATTAGAGCTGATTATCTTTTTGGTTTCCTATGATACCCCTTAATTCAACTTGCTTTCCTTCCAAAGAAAATTTCATGAAAATTTCTTGAAAATTAAAAGCTATTGTACCCAAGGATTGTATCCATTGGACTCCTAGTACAACATCAGCACCAGCCATTGTAATGGAAAGAATTGGGCTATTTAATACATATTCTCCCATGGATAGCTTGATATTATGGCACTTTCCAGAGCAATTTATGGTTCCTCCACTTGCAACCATCACCTGACACTCTGGTGCTGGATATAGGAAGCAATTCAATTCCTTGGCTATCTTACAATGAATAAAATTATGGGTACCTCCCGAATCAATCAACACTATTACCTTTTTCTTCTTGATATGTGCTTCTATTTTGATAGTTTGAGGAGCGGTAATTCCAACCAATGCATTACAAGATATGGTCGGATTCATTTCTTCTTTATCTAGGGTTTGTTCTTGGTGTATATCCTCTTCTTTTGACATTTCTTGTTCATTTTCTTCCTCTTCAAAATCTATGTAAAATAATTTCTTCCCAGCAAAGTTATGACCTTTAGTGTATTTTCTATCCCAGCTGTAACAAAGCCCTTTTGCTTTTTTTTCTTCAAATTTTTGGGGTGTCAACCTTATAGGTTGTAGAAGGCTAGGGGAAACAACACTTTCATCCTTATAGTTGTGAGTGGTAGGCTTATTTGTTGCCATAATTTTTCTTTCCATTTTTCTTGCCAACCTGAATGCCTTCTCCAATGAGTTAGGTTCCCAAAGGTGAACCTCATGTTGGATGTTATCCTTTAAAGTCCCTATGAACACATCAATCATATGCTCCTCTAGAATATCTTTTACTCTTATATTCAATTTTTGGAAGTTCTCGATGTGCTCCATCATTGAACCCTTTTGTTTGAGGTTTATCAATTGGATAAAAAAAGTGTTGCTTTTTGTATCCTTATAATGTGTTATCATTTATTATGTAAAAATTTCCCAAGTGACAATTTGTTTATGAGAGAAAAGCCATCGATACCATATAAATTGATTTGGTTCCAAATATAAAGTTGCAATGTGTACCTTTTGTGTCTTTTTCACATTATGGAGATCAAAATATTGCTCCATTTGTAGTATCCATGTTACGGGATCCTTGCCATCAAAATTCCTCATATCGATCTTTGGAACATGGTGGGTCTTCAATCCAACATTAAAGTCTATGAAATCATGATTAACATTTCTTTTGTCCTCATCATGAGTTTCATTTACTACCCTTTCACCATTAGTAAGCATTTCTTGTAGCAACTTAGTCAAATCTATCTTCAAATCTTCCATGTCGCCTTTCAGTTTTTCTTCTATACCTTCCATCTTAATGTCCATGCCATTCATCTTAGCGTCCATGCCATCCATCTTAGCTTCCACGCTATCCATCTTAACTTCCATGCCATTCATCTTAGATTCCACGTCATTCATCTTATCTTCCACGCCTTTCTTTAAACCATCAATTAGCTTTTGTTACCTTTTGTGAAAGTGAAATTTGTTGCATTTGGTCTCGTAATTTTGATATATCATGTTGCATTTTTTCCTCTTCTTCATGAATCATACTAGAGCTTTCAGGTTGCTTACTAGGTGTTTCCATTTTCTTTCTCTAGGGCATAAATTCATGATAATTATAATTCATTACGCCCTTTGAACTTCAAACTAATTTTTCAACCTAAACTTATGCATAATTTTAAAAAGACTACACACCTTTTTTCTCTTTGTAGATGCTCGATATTGAATCTGTTGTATTTTTGTAATTGCGGATCTCCAAGGTTTGAAATTTCTTCGCGTGGTAGCTCTCTGAGTGCTCTTTATAATGTCACTAGTCTAATCAAAATTGGATTCTCCAAGAAAGAGTTATGCCCAATCTCCCAAGATGGCCTGATTATATAATTTTTCAGTAGAGCTAACTTGTACGACGCCCCACGTGTCACTGTTTCAACCTTCAAACCTGGAAAAGATATAAAGAAAAATAAAGTCTGTCCTATTTCTGTAACTTCTTGCAAAATTTCAATCTGATGCTCAGAGAGAAAGTTATGATGATCTTCCCAAGGTCACCTATTTGGATTGTAATTCAGGAGTCTGCAAAAACCATAACTTCCTCAGATCATATCTCAATAAATATAGCGATAGAATATCTGAAATTCAGACCGAGGTTTAGAACTATTTTAGCTCAAATGGGTTTTTTTTTTAGCTTCTGAAACATCATATAGAAAAAGTGATAGCGAAAATTCCTCGATGAGCTGTTTGGAGCAGTGAAACCCTAGAATCCAAAGCTCTGATACCAAATGTTAAGAAATTAGCTCATAAAAAGATATAAAAGGTAGATCAAAAACTTTAGAATCAACTTCTTTGAGGGGGGAATCTCCTTTACGTTACACAAATGAGAAATTCTTGGATGAGACAAATGACAAAACCTCGTTTCTATATATAGGAGTCTAAGGGGTCACAATATAATCAAAGCTGACATAACAATAATAATATAAGGGCACAAAAATAACAATAGTGGGCTTCTATGGGGCACAATAATAACAATATGAGGATAATAGGGGCATAACAATAAAAATAAGGGCTACAATGACAATAGTAATGGGGGAATCACTAGTATTATAGGGACCTAACAAATAGTGTATATATCTTGAAAGAAGAGAATGAGGAATTCTACATCAGAAAACAAGATGAATCATGGCTATGGAATAGGAGATTGGGGCATCTCAAATTTGATCACATCATAAAACTCAACAAGAAGAAAGAAGTCAAAGAGTTACCAACAATAAAAAGGTCTCAAAACACTATCTGTAAGTCATGTCAAATGGGAAAACAAACACAAACATCATTCAAAGTCAAAGATCTATGCGTGCCTTCCAGAACAAAGTCACCAGGAGGAGAACAATACTTCATGCTGATAATCGATGACTATTCAAGATTAACATGGGTGGCATTTCTCATAAATAAGTCAGAAGCTTTTAAGAAATTTAAAACATTTAAGACATTGGTAGAAAATCAAACAAGGTGCAAGATAAAGTGCATAAGGTCAAACAGAGGAGGTGAATTTACATCAGATGAGTTTGCAGACCTATGTAATCAATTTTGGATAAAACAACAATATACTATTGCAGACATACCACAACAAAATGGAGCCGCAGAGAGACAAAACAAGTATGTTTAGCAAATAGCCAGAGCCATGATGCAAGAAAGAAACATTGTTCAAACCTATTGGGCAGAAGTGGTGCATACAACAATACATATTCTTAATAAAGCACATATTAGACCAAATTGTGATAAGACACCTTATGAACTATGGCACGGGAAACCAGAAACAATCAAACATTTTAAAGTATTCGGAAGTAAATGATATATAAAAATAATGATGAAAAGCTAGAAAAGTTTGATGCTCGATGTGATGAAGGAATATTTTTATGATGTTTGTCAAAAAGTAAGGGATACAGATGTTATAATAAAATAATGCATAAGATTATGGAATGCATATATGTAAAGGTTGATGAAGAGCTACCCAATAAGAACAAGAACATAGGTTTTATAAATCCTCCAGACCATCATCATCATATCAGTAAGGAGAATGAAGTACAAGATGAAGAATTAGACGATATTAAGACTGGCCCAAAAGGACCTTCAAGATACACTAAAAATAATCACCTTGAAAATAAAATTATTGGAGATAAAAGTGGAGTACAAACAAGCAGACAACTAGCAAAAAAATCTGAGCAAGTTCATATAGCCATGTTGTCACAGATAGAGTCAAAGGACTTTGAGGAGGAAAGTAAAGAAAAAAGTTGGATAGATGATATGAATGAGGAATTAGACAAAATTGAGAAGAAAAAGACTTGGGAACTAACACCAAGACCTGTCAGAAAGAATATCATTGGCACAAAATGGGTATTCAAAAATAAGATGAATGAATAGGGTCAAGTTGTTAGAAACAAATTCAGACTCATGTGTAAGGGTTACTCACAAATATAAGGACTTGATTATGAAGAGACCTTTGCACCAGTCATGAGATTGGAGGCAATCAGGATGTTTTTGGCCTTTGCATGCTACAATGATTTCAAGGTGTATCAAATGGACGTGAAATATTATTTCCTTAATGGTGATATTGAGGAAGAAGACTATATGGAACAACCTAAAGGTTTCTCATTACCATATAAGCCTAATTATGTCTGTAGGTTAAATAAAACACTCTATGGTCTTAAACAAACACCTTGAGCGTGGTACTCTAGACTAGACAAGTACCTTAAAAAACAGGGGTTCAAGAGAGGAGGAGATGATAGTAATCTATACATTAAGGATTATGAGGATGAGTTACTGATTATAGTTGTGTACGTGGATGGTATTATGTTTTCCATCAATAAGTATCATCTAGTAGAATGGTTTGCTGAAGAGATGAAAACTATTTTCGAAATGTCTATGATTGGAGAACTTACATTCTACCTAGGGCTCCAAATCCTACAAAACCCTATAGGCATATTCAATTCTCAAGAGAAGTATCTAAATATATGTTGAAAATATTCCAAATGGAATATTATAAACCTATCTCAACCCCCATGACTACGGGATGTAAACTATGTGCAAATGATGAATCACCTGATGTGGATCAAAATCTATATATATCTATAATAGGAAGTCTATTATATCTAATAGCTTCTTGACCAGATATAATGTTGACAATCGGATTAGTGGCAAGGTATCAATAATCACCCAAACAAAGCCATTTGTTAGCAACGAAAAGAATATTCATGTACTTGAAAGGGACTACATGCTATGGTCTGTGATATTCGAAAGGTAAGGATTTCACTCTAACAACATACATAGATGCAAATTGGGTGAGTTGTGTGGATGACAGAAAAAATACAAGCAGTAGTGCATTCTACCTAGGAGAATCATTGATGGCATGACTAAGAAAAAAAAACACATTAGTTTCTATATCTACCACGGAAGTTGAATACATAGCAGTTGCAGCCTGTTGCATTCAAGTATTGTGGCTGAAACAAACACTACAGGACATGAAGGTAAATTTTAATGAACCTATATGTATCAAGTGAGACAATACAAGTGCAATAAGCATTTCAAAAATTGTTGTGCTCTATTTAAAGACTAAACATATCCCTATAAAGTACCATTTTCTAAGAAAACAAGTGACTGAGAAAAGAGTGAAGATGGAGTACATATCCACAAGGGAACAAATAGAAGACATATTTACAAAACCCCTTGCTAAAGAACCATTTGAATATATGAGAAACAAGCTAGGGATATGAAATTGAGCACTCTCTTCACTAATGTGACTTCAAAAGGAGAACCTAAAAGACTGCAAAGTATATGAAATTGAGCACGATTAAGGGGGAGATTATAGGAGAAAGAAGGAGTAATGAAGAAGAACACAAAGCTTATGATCATGTCAAGAATGTGTAGTTAAAGAAGCAGCAAGAACAAAAGCATCATCAAAATGGGAAATCAAGTCACGTTCTCTAGGAGCTAACAACATCAATCAGGTTCACCATTCAAAAGACCATTCTTCAATGAATTTTTTTTCTTGCCACATGTATATATATGATGCATAAACATGTAAATAAATTTCTGCAAGGAGACTCGCTAAGACAATTGCATATCTATTCAAATAATGTTGAAAGTTAAGCATAGATTATTGTATAATTGCATCATCAATTTTCTCAAAATTATTGATTTTCTGAATGTATCAATGTACATTATGATAATCCCCATTAAAATTATGATGTATAAAATGTGATATCCATCCAAATATAAACATGGAAGAAAAAGAAAATACATTGACATCAAAGCAGATGAGCAGACTCTATATATTTTTATGTTTAGTTTATAGATGCATTCATCATGAAGCATCATGAGTTCTACGTCAGAACCTTATTATTGACAATCTCCATGTGAATAATTCTATCTCATCAAGTAATCAAATATTGTACCAATTTCACTACATCAGTATGATTTATTTAAATCCTTCAGGACTGTTATTTTGATCACTATTGTGAATGCTTGAAGAAGAAAAATGAATTTATCAACAAAAGATGAAAGTTCAGAGAAATTGCAGTGAGATCATTCTCCATTTCAAAAGAAAAAATTGGAAATTATCCTTGCTCATCAATCTCATTTCAAAGCAGCAACATATTTTTGAAGAAAAATGGGACTCTACAATATCAAATACCCTAGGATAAAACTCTTTCAAATAAACATATTGAAGAACTTAGTGTAGAAATTGACATTCAAATTTATTATATTGCAGAATAAAGAAAATTTATAAAATTGTCTCTACAATTTGAAGGTCATGGGTGATTAAAACACCATGCCTCACTCAATTGTAGCACTTCAGATTCATTACTATTGCTATAAGGATTTAAATAATATTGATGCTACATGATCAAAGTTAATTTATGGAGAAAATTTTGCAAAGCATCTCCATGTGAGTGGAGGAAGATCAAATTCCTTCACATGAAAGAGTAAATGAAGATTCAATAATCCTACCAAAGAAGAAATGAAATTGTATAAATAAAGCATTCCCCATGTCCATACAAGATTCAAAAATCAAATCTCATACATCTCATAACAAACAAATGAAGAGACATTTAAATCCATTGTTCTATCAAACCTATTCTCTATAGGCATTGGGATGCAATTTCTGGGCATTCAACTCCAAGAGAATCCAGAGAACAATAAAATGTTGAATAGGAGGATTTCAATACATGCCATTGAAAAGGGCATCACTAAGCATTGATCATTTTTCTGCACAAAGAAAAAAAGGGGAGGGGGTGGCGGGGGATACATAAAAGCTCAAGAAATCAAAGAAAGTAAGCATAAAGAGGAAAATTGGCATCCATCAAAGAGAACCAAGAGCTCAAAATGATTTCTATATATCATGATAAGTTATGAATAGTGACGAGGAGAGTAACACAAGGACAAAGAAGAGTAATGTTTAATTGAAATTATGAAGGTCAAAATTTCACTGGACCAGAGATGTCAGGGATAGAAAGACAGGACCATACTTAGTATTGACAACTAGTGGATAGGAGCAGCACTAAAATTCCCTGAGATATCATGAAATCTCTTGAGGAAATGGAATAATTGTTTGCAGCAAAATAATAATATACATAGGAATACGAGGTAGTGGAATAATTGTGTGCAAGAGAATAATAATAATAACTCACAGAGGAATAACTATATGTAGCATTCATATATTCTATTGGAAGAATTTTTTATTTGATTCCCTTAGCATTGATTACCTTACAGCAACATTTGTGGTTATTATGGCATTTGTATCAATATTAGGATTGCATTATCATTATTATTGTTGCACAATAGGTATTCAACATATTACTAAATAATAATGGTATTTGAAGCATTATTGAAAATATGGTTTTTTAATCATTATTTCCTCAAAGAGTCAAATTAGGTTTTTGAGCCCTAGGCACTCAAGCTTCATACAACTCTCATTTCATTATGATAGCTGTTATGATCATTGAAAATCTAATTGGATTCAATTCCTTCTTAGAACGGCTAGCTGACGCCCCTCAATCTATGGTTGAAGTGATGGAAGAAGTGGCTTTAAATGTTTTGTTGAATCTGGAGTTTTCCTTCAACCGCAACAAATCAAATATGATTGTAATAGATGTGGCATCTAGTTAGCTTAACCATTTTCACTGGGCATAATGTGTCAGGTTTAAAAACATTTGAAGTTTCCATATACTCCAATAATGGCAGATGTTGAAGGCAACATTCAAAATCTAGAGTTTAAATCTCCAGAAGATGATGCATGGTATCCAATATCCATTAAGTTTGGAAACCGTGATGTGCATGATGATAGCGGACATCGAAGAGGGTAGGTTTATAGTGTGAATATGAGAGACAGTAACCAGATCAAGGAAATGATAGTGACATTTTGATGTGAGTACACTCAACTACAAGATTCACAGTGTGGGAGTTGTTGCAGTTACTTTAAGTTTGAGAAGAAGGTCTTTGAACACATATTCTCAGTCGTAGAGCTTTCGAAAAAAAATAAACCACACCCTTTAACTCACATCTGAGGCTTCAGTACATTATGAACTTCTAAATGCATCTTCAACTCACCTCTGCTATGTGTAATCAACTCTCCCATATTATTCATAGTTGGGCACTGCATATATGCTACTTTTATTGTGTTCCCAAAAAAATTAATATTCAACTTCTCTAGTGCAAGAAGACCTATATTATGTGTAATTTGGCATTGCACATGCACTAATTTTATTGTTCTCCCCAAAAAATTAATATTCGACTTCTTCAGTGTAAGAAGACCTATATTATGTGTAATCGGGCACTGCACATGTGCTACTTTTATTGTGCTCTGCAGAAAATTAATATTCAACTTCTCCAATGCAAGAAGACATATAAATTCTGCCCTTGAAATACACATTCAATGGTTATATATTATATATATATATATATATATATATATATTATATATATAATATATATATATATATATATAGATATAGATATAATATAGATATAGATATAGATATAGATATAGATATAGATATAGATATAGATATAGATATAGATATCATATAGTTGACACTGAGGAACAATGAAGTGAGTACCACTATTGATATTTAATTGAAGGAGCCGACTTTACTTTAAAAAATTATAAAGTGGGTGGCTTATTCTTAACAACTTGATTGAATGACTTGAATAGATCATCTAAATTTACAAGTAGCATTGTTACAATTACTGGTGGTGGCTTTCGCGGTTGAGGTCAAGGCATGCGTAGGCGATGACACAACTTATGGAGTGGATATCAATACAGGAGGTATTGTTGATTATTTTGCAAACTTTGCATGGGAGCATGTTGTTGTAAAGATAAATGAAATCAATTCTGCCACAGAAGTTGCTTGTCACATTTTGAGTGTGGATGAAATGGTGAAAAATCCAAAGACTGAAAGTGCTCAAGGAGAAGGGGCAGCAAATATAATGGCTGGACAAAGTCGTGGTGGAGGCCACATCCGAGCCTTTTGATGACACAATCGACCTATATGATACTGCAAAAATTTTCTTGTCAAATAATCCTCAAGTGCTCATATTCAATATATAGTTGAATGAATGATTATTCATTAGACCGCATACTTATCTAAAACAACGCATCACATCAGCAGAGCAAAAGTGATCGATTTTGTGGTATCAAGGGTACAAGTACAACTACTTTAATGAACATTCTATTTTTGAAATATATGTAGTGGCTATAAGATGTTGGAAATTTTTATCCAAATAACAAAGCCATATCATCTTTAATGTTGTAGTGAATCCTAGTCATGGTATAGTTTCAGTCAAAGAATAAAGTTGTATCATAATCAAAGGTTGGATACAATTTAGACTAAAGGGAAAGAGGCATCATGAAAGGAACGCATAATAAATATGATACAATTTTTTAATATCTAGCAGTGCTCAATATAATATATTTCTCCTGCATCCCATATTTTCCTCATAAAGTGTTCTCTCAATAGTATTCTTTGATAGTGTTCTCACAACAATGTGTTGTAGCGCTGGTATTGAGCATCTTTGAAGCAGTGTTTATATATCATATGGAGCAACATTCATTTTGGAGCAATTTTCAATTTGGAGGAGCCCTGAGAATCCATTTGAAGTGGAATTCATTCAATGATATTGTCAACATTGTTTATGCAGGACAAGACATTGTAGGCTATAAATCATTAATCAAATGATGACAGCTACACTAAAGACACTTATACAAGCTACAAGACATCTATAACCCCTTTGCATTGATTACAAAGGGGGAGGTAAGTAGAGGTTATGGCCAACAAGGAGAAATACCTTTCAGGGCAAAAGGAGGAGGACGAATGAGTTACCATCAATGTCAAAGGGGGAGATTGTTGGCAATATTGGCATTGATGTCAAGATTCAGCTGATTGATTAATGTTGATAAATGTTATTGATGTCACTAAGCACATTGGTGATCATTTATGTTGAATGGAAAGCGTACATAAATGTTGAAAGTTGAATATAAAACGTTGAAAGTGATGTGAAGTGCAAAGGTTGTGTTAATCAATGTGAAGGCTAAACATTGAGACAAAAGATGAAATACATATATTTGTTCGAATAGAAAATGTAGATAATCCAAATCTGATTTGTCTCTTGTAATTATTACTGAATGAGTTGTTGGTTCAGCTCTATTTTATATTACAAATAATTTTTAGAATTGAAAACGAAAAGACAAGCTTGTGAGCAGTTTTAAGAGTCCAAAAGACTATGCTTCATTTCATATTCCTCCAAAAAATACAAATAGCCAAGAGGGCTTGCTTATAAAACATACAATGTGGAATGAAATTGCAGACCTTTTTTTTAATGGAAGTGGTATGCTTCAGAGAAAGAATGAGCAGTAGTAGAAGAGAAGAAGAGTCAAAAGAAGAAGCAGTTCATTAGAAAACTTGATAGAAGAATTGGATATGAGGTAACCAATATTTGTGACTTGAGAAATTTCTATTCTTTTCTATGTTGCATCTTGAAAAAGAACATGTTGTAGCATGTTGAGGTAGAATCCTTTTGTGGGTTGTAGCTTGCAAAACAATTGTGGGAGTTGGAGCTTCCTTTGAGGTAGGAGCTTCTTGTAGGTTGGAGCCTACAAAAAATCAAATGTAAAAAGGAGTAACAGTTTGCCTTCACATCACTTTCAGCCTAAAGTTCATGGTTTTCTCCCTTCCGGTTTTTCACTTATATTTGATGTCTTCATGTGTTTAATTCTTGCATGTTCTGTGAATTCTTTGAATTCTTGGTAAACAAATCTACAAACCTCTCTCCTTGAAATCTGCAAAAGTAATTCAATAACTATTAAGCACAAACATAAACCATTAACTGCATAAGAAGAAGATTAGTTGAGCAAAAGTAAAGAATTAAATTACTGATTCACCCACCCAGCCCCCCTCTCAGTAATTTCCCATCTTAAATATCAATGGATGTTTAAGAGATTATAGAATTAATTTGTACTTTGAGTTATTTTATTCCTTTCAATACTTGATAGATAAGGAATTAAGATGAATCTATATTTGTTTTATTTAAAAAAATATATATCTAAGTATTATCTATGGTTATTCATACTCATTCGAGTGGTTGTCCTATGAATTTCACTAAATATTATCTCATTGTTCAACATCTAATTCAAGTAGGAATCATGTGTATGTTTTCTTTAGGAGGTTACATTTGACTAGTTGAAAAGGGCATTGTCTACTGAAGTCACAAATTCCCCCAAATGACAATTTGCTTGCCGGAATTTGTTGAAAAAAAAATCAAGAAATCAAAATGTTGGAGTATTTGAAGCATTTTTTTTATGGTTGAAATGGATTCAGCACCATCAAGAACCATTGGGGCACCCAAAATACTAAATTTTGACAGGTGTAACCCATATTTTCAAAAAATTATGCAACATTTTGTCATAATCTTGCTAGAATTTCTATTATTTTCCAGACTAATTTATGGGTTTTTTAGACTCCACCACCACATCAGAGGGTACTTGAAGGCTTAGGGAAGGATCCTATGGAATTCATACTATCAAATCATTGCTACTAATTCAAGGCACATCCCGCCTGAGGATTGTGCAGTGTGTTTGGAGGCTCACTCCATCATGTGCATATTGTTTAGTGTTAGGTGCTGTCATTATTCGCCCATGGACTTGAATTATTTTTTGTGCACCTTCTATTAGGTTTTTTCCTTCCCAACTCGGTGTTATATATGCTTAAAGAAATTACTACTAAATAATATGAAAACAACCCATGTTTCGTGTTGAAAGGACCAGATCTAGTAATCTACGGAGGAGAGGAGATGGCAACAACTTTAGTATTTCAGAGAGAGTGGATTGTGGAAATCAAAGAGAAGTTCAACGTTTACTGGCCCTTCCTTGAAGGAATCATGACCGAATTTCATGGCTAGATCTATGACGCACTCAAAACATGATTCAAAAGTAGCTAATGTAAGAAAAGAATCAAAAGGAAGCTTTGTGGACTTTATAACTTTGTGTTGAGATGGAAGTTCGTAGCTTCAGTCACTAGATTCTTGGGTCTCCTCATGACGACTAAATCGAGTTACTATAGTTTGTATCACTGTAACCACTAACTAGTTTGTATCACTGTAACCACTAACTATAACAACACTAAACATTAGAGGGCTTGCTTCCGTGTTCATCTAGTGACACAACAAAGATTTCCATGGATAAAGTATTCAAGCTGAGCCTTAAATTATTAGAAGTCACGCCACACATGCGTAGATCGGGATTTGAGAACCCTCCTCTTTCCTTTCGCATATTTACATCATTGTCATCATGTAGCTAATTTCCTTTTCCTTGGATCATGTAGGTAATTGTTATGATATGGATTGCTTCCATTATTGCAGAGAGAGTTGTACTTTGTGATATTTTTAGTTGTATAATTTATATGATATGGGTTTTTTCCATTATTGCAGAGAGTTATATTGTGTGATATTTGTTATTTTCATCCAATGGGTTTTTTGGATTCATACCATCAAGAGATGGCTTGTAAAATAAAGTGTTTGTTAAATTTAAAATTGCCCTATGAAGGAGCCATCAGCGTTGGTGAGTGTATTGGAAATAAATTAGCATCAATATAAGGACCAAAGAATGTCTATATTTTGATCAAATTTGAGGAAATCAATCATTTGAATTTAATTACTGCAAAATGCATTTAATGTAATATCACTTTGAAATTAAATGAGCATATTAAGAACAAGAACCAAATGGTGGCAATGCCACTGCCTTTGTATTTTCTGCATGTGGCTTACATGTGAAGGATACAGCTATACAAAAAAGAAAAAGTAGTGGCATTGCCACCATGTGGCTCTTGTTAAGTTGAATGAACTTTATTTGTTGAAAGGTATTGGTTTTGTTTTGGTTATAGTTTGGATTGTTGGATGTAGAGTTTGTTTTCCTTTTCATTTGAGTATAATTTTTATAAACGAATATGTTGACCCTTGTAATAAAGTTAAAAGAATAACAAGTGATGCCAATAAGTTATGAATTACTCTATATATTAAAGAAAAGATAGACACTCGCCCCTTCTCCAATTAAGCATTTCATTTAGTAATACTTCCATCAACATTGGATTTGTGAGCTTTATTGGATATTTTACAAGCAAGAAACAAGGAGATATTGTGAGATTCAGGTGACATTTCTCATTGCTTAGATTCTTCAAAATATCAACCTTTATTGCACACTTCATTGCAATATCCAGACCTCAAGTTCTTCAGTAGAGTCTACCTTTGGCAAGTGTCAGTTTGTATCTACACACACTAGTTCCATATCATCGCATTATAAAAGTTGAGCATAGGCAACCATAGTGATAGTGATGTAGGAGCATCCAACCTCCAAGTCAAATATATTTGACTAGACCTAGGTGTAATTGATTTATTAAGGGAGTTAGTTCCCTAATTGTCATTTATTTTTAATTTTCTATATTTCTAGGAATTCTATAAAGATTGTAATATTGATGTAATTGGTATGTAATAATATCTTCTTCTAAGAAGAAATATCAAGAATATTTGAGTGGGTTAGAAAAACCTTGGGACTAGTTAGAGGATTTTATGGATATAGAAGATCCTTAGGGTTTTATTAGTTGAGTGAATTGTTGATCTAAAATAATTTTAGTTTAGAGTCCTTTTGTAGGATTAAACCCCAAAAATTTATTTCGAAGCATCCATTGGAGAGAGGAGAGAGAGTTTAGAGGCTGAGTATGGTCATGATACCAAGAAGGGCCCATACAATGTAAATTTGACCAAAGGAGGGCCTTTTGTAAATTATGTGTGTATATATATTCATTAATAAAGGAAACACTCTACTTTGAATGTTGAATGTGAAAAATTGAGCCTTTGTACATTAATGTAAATGTTTTCCTGTAATCGTTGTTAGTCATATGTGATGCATATTGAATGCAATTGAGTTCTAAGAGAAATTTGAGTTTGGAAGGAACCCACAAGGGTATATAGATATTGCAAATGTTGTGAAGTATATAATTATTCCTTAAAGGAAGTCAGAGTAGTACAGAGGAAACGTGGAGGCCATAGAGGGCCGAAAGGAATCCATAGGAATCCATAGAGAGGAGTGTGCGTGGAAGTCTGGAGTAAGACCAACCTATCAACGACCAAGTTCAAAAAGAAGAAAGTAACACAAGAAAAAAGTTTAAGGCTGACGAGAGTACGTCAATTGACAACACCGAGGAAGCAGAACATAAACTTTTGTGGCCACCATCTCAACAAAATATAGTGTCTGGGTGACATGTCTCAAGATTTCTTCCCCAGAAGAACAAAGGAGTACCGGGATGACTAAGCATTGGAGGGCATGGCATCCAACTAACGTGGAAAGCGTTGGGATGACCTGGAGCCCGTATATTGGACACGCTGCTAGCAAAGGGCCACGAAGGAGCATTGACTGCTCCCGGAAGCTTAAAACAGTGGAAGAGGTCAAAGGTCAGGGATGTTATTTAATAGAGGTTGGGATCGTTCATTGATTGGAAGTATTCTCATTCCCCATGTTTTCTCTCGCCGAGAGGCTCAGAAGCGTGCATCAAAGGAGAGTATTGGGATGACGTGTAGCACCACTAGTAGAGGAGAAGAGGAGTGAGTGCGTTGGATAGATTAGACTGATAATTGAATACGTGGAAGAGGTTATGCACATCAGAAGGACCGAGGATGGGGTCCAGATCAGATAGAACTCAAGAGCTGCAAGTAGTGGGAAATTTCCCATTCCGGAATTTTTCTCCTGAAGGTAGCTAATTGCACGTCATTTACAAATAGATGGGGTGACATGTACAGGGAAACATCAAGGAGGTGATGTGTCACAGAAGATTTTCACGTGGAAGATAAAGGAGTGACGTATAATAAAAAGGGTAGGGGACCAAGGCCATAACCGTTGATTGTATGCGAGTGGATTTAAAGTATCGGGAGTTATTGGCAAAGTCGTATAATGGTTGAAGTTAAAGGTCGGGGTTGAGGATTGGCCCATGGGCGCATATGGTATCGACTTGGCTCCAACGGCTATAAAACAAGGCTTGGATTCAGGCTTTATATAAAGGTTGTCCCCTTCTTCCTTTTTGTTATATATATATATATATTGGTGGGTCCATGTGGGGCTAAGTTTTGACGGGCCCATGATCATTTCTTGAATCCGACGGTTTTTAAAAAGGGTTTGGACTATGCCATTATGGATCCTCCCACTTGATTATTTTCCTTTAGTTGGGGTCGAAGGAGCACCTTTTTGCTTTAGTTTGGCATTGTGGGGATTTTAAGCTATCATATTGGCACAACTGGTATTAGGTCCGCATCATATAGCTAGTCCCACTAAGTTACTAATTCTTTTAAAATCTAAAAATAAAGGAAAGGTGCTTGCTTTTTTAATAGTTAAGTATTTCTTTCAACAATATTGCCATAAACATTATATTTGTGGGTTTCATTAGATTTTTTACAAGCAGGGAATAAGTGGTTTATATGAGACTCAAGTGACATTTCTCATTGGTTAGATTCTTCAAAATCTCAACCTTGAACACACATTATTGTTCATTTTAATAACCCAAAACAAACACATGCTAACAAGATAATGAAATAAGAGCATAAACACAGGGATAAATAAACCCCTAAAATGGGAATCTATTAAGTTATAGCACCCCCTATGTTACATTAGAGTACAAATAACCTCTTATATAACTATAGGTAATCATTATAGTTATGTCGAACTCAAATATTCCATTTTAACTACACATATAATGGTTCATCCCTAAATTCCTTCATTTCTCATATCACAAGTAGGAGCTACTCCAACCTACTCCCCCTTAATGAGTACTTTTGATCTTAATATGCATTCTTCAACTTTTATTGAACTGGTTTCTTCTTCATATTTGCCTTTTATGTTCATTTCTCTTTGTCTTTATGCACCTATAAAGACATAAAAAAATTCACCCCCCCTACAACATGACCAATCATCATCATGGGATTTTTGTGGTTGACTCACAACCATTACACTTGTGGGTTTTTGCATCATCTTACCCTCTACCATTACAATTGGTTCATGCTTACTGCTAACAACACATAACATTGTGTGGTTTTTGATAACCATAAACATTAGTGGTTTCGACCACGAACCTTCCGTTATAAAGACATTCTTATAAAGTGGTTTCAAGAGTACCACACACTTTTCAACATAACATAATTTGGGAGCATACATATCTCATCGGGATTACATCAACGTTGGCCTGAGTACATTCAATTCAAATTTCCATTCCTCATCAAAATATTAATTAAGTAGGACCATTAAACTTTTTTAGGGATGTTGTTTTCACCTACATTTACATTTGCATCTACACAGTAATGTAATAATTGTCTTTCTTCTTTTATTTCTTTGTCCCTTGCAAGTTTTCCATCTTTCTTTGTTATTTTTATTTTCATCACTCATTTTCCCCATGTTGCTACATCATTCTTTTTTCCATCATATTTATTTAGTGGCCATTCTTTTTTCTACTACATCATTCTCTTTCTCATAATCTTATTTCACCATTCTCTTTGTTTTTGCACAATTCTCTCTAGATAATCTTCTTTCATTCTATTATTCTCTTTGTTCTTTGTTGTCAAATCATTATCATTGTCATCAACTTATTTCATCAGTTTGCTTGTTATTGCAAGTATTTTCTCTTTGTTGATGCATCCTACTTCTATCATGGAGTCATCTTATCTTTCCTTATTGTACTTTAATACTTCCTACAAACAATTATATCAAATAAATCAATATACTTCCATTCATATGTATATTATAATATGTATGTATATAATGTATATATATAATTATAATGATATAATATATATATAATATTGTATTATGTATAATATATATATATATTATATATATATATATATATTATATATAATATATAATATATATATATATATATATATATATATATTATATATGTATATATATATATATTATATATATATATATATATATATATATATAGATATATATAATATATATATATATATATATATATATATAATATATATATATATATAATTATATATATATTTATATATATATCCACCTACCAAGATACTTGAGTTCCATATGTTATACTCACTACTTTCTAGGAATCCTTTTCAACTACATGATTCATCAACATCTTAAACTCACTTTTCAATACTTGGGTCCTCACCTTTTGATATTATCCCATACTTGTAAGTTTAATCCACCTTATTTTACCCCCTTGATCAAATACTCAAATTATCTGATTTCACTTCAAAATAGCATACCATTATTGATCCATAAATTGCCATGGATATTCCACTGCATAGTTCATCACAACATATATGATAAAATGTTACTTCAAAATTTGAGAGTAACAATATTAAGGTTTATTCCTTTTTAGGTTTCTAGATCTGTAGATTATTATTTATTCCATATGCGTGAAAATTAATATTTGTGCAAAAATTAGATAACAATGAAATAAAAAATCAAAAACCTCATTTGACATAAGATATATCCCGAGGAACTATTATGGGAGAAAACCCAGCTGGAAGGTGAGTGTTGCTTCGCTCTATTTATTTGAATACAAAATGGTTATGACCACAAAGAAGTAAGGCATATGGCCCATGGGCTACTACAATGCACAAATCCTCTATGTGTTATCTCTCCCTATCCCTCTCAACTATTTCTCTTTTCTATGGAACAAATGCGCTAAAAAAGAATGGAACCCCTTTTCCTCTTAGTGGCTTGGTTATAACATATCTTGGTAGCATATTAGTGGTTAGGTTTGACTCCCTTAACTCTTAAACATAGTTACAATATGAACACTTCTAGAGACTTCTTCATCATTATCACATGGCTAGCCCATTTTCCTTGAGTAATAGGAGCTGATGTGGCATCCTCTCAAATTATGGTGGACAAAATAGGAAGGTCAACTTCTAGTGACATAAATTTTGCATACATACTCTAATTGAGGCGATTCTTGCACTCTTGAAAAGGTATCTATGTGTAAAATAGGAAAAAAAGGTGGTGCTAAAGTGGAGAATTTTTACCTCCAAAATACATCATTTGATGCATCAAAATTCTCCCAGAAGGACCCAATTTGCCAAAGTGGGTCCCACTAGTAAAAATGGCCTTGTGAGTTGATTACTCCACTTTTTTCACTCTTAAAGGAGAGATATGGATAACATTAAGGTTTTAACCTTATACAAAAAATACCTATAGATTAATTCTTAGAAATAAAAAGATATACAATGGCGAGAACAAAAAATACACACATAAATGTTTCTCCTGGAACTCAAAACTAAGAAAACTAGATTGATTTTTTCATTAAATTCACTTTAATGTGAGAATACAATATATACATGTTGAAGCATTCATAAACCCACATTGCATTAACCCTATATTAGAATGTAATCATAGTTCCTTGGACTATATCTACAAAAAACCATGGAAAAAACTAATAGAATATATATATATAATATATATATATATATATATATATATATATATATATATATATATATATCTTTTAAGCATTGCACTAAGCCCTGCATAGGGGAGCTAATGCCCCAACATACCCCCCAACCCTTGAACCCCCCTTTGTTCATGGTGCATATAAGTCTCACAAAGAATATAACACACACCCAACATGAAAAATAATATAATGATCCAATTTGGATCACACCTCCTCATTATGGGAGGATTTTGGTCCCAAAAATCTTCTTTTGAATGAGGTGAGGAAATTTTTTCTCCACCTTCTCTCGGGTGTACCATTAAGTCTTTCTTGGAATTTGTCCCCTCAAGTCAATCTTCCAAAGGTGATACTACCCCTATCATGTAGTTATGAACCTCTTTTGCAAAACAATATAATCTATCAACTTTGCATGAGCATCTAGTGTCAAATATTCTACAAAAGGTAGAACCTATTCCTCTTTATGATCTAGCATGGAATTATCATATAGTTTCATATTATCTACATTCACAATTGAGTAAATGTGCATGTATGGGGGACGAATGAGTCTATAAGTGTTACTTCCCACCTTTAATAGTATTTCAAAGGGACCAAATTGCAGACTTTATTTTCTTATGAAGACCCTATAGCCTCTTCTTATTTAATTATAACCATACTCTATCTCTCACCTTAAAGGAATTCCCTAATCTGTGTTGATCATGCCTAACCTAATATTTTTCCTATGAATTTTGCAGTGTCCCCTATACCAATATATGGATTTGTTTGATCTTCTCGGTGAATTTGTCAACCCTCAAGGAATCCCTTGTAAGATCCTCACTCACTCTTCCTTACTGCCCATATGTAGTATCCCAAGCTGAAGGTGGGAAATATCTAAAACAAGTTTCAAATGGGGACTAATTAGTAGAAGTGTGGAATGCTTTGTTATAACATTATTGTATATATACCATATTTTCATACTAGGTCTTTGAATGTTTCTAATTGTAAACCCTCAAAAGTTGCACCAAATTCTTGTTGCCTACTTTTGTCTACCCATTTGTTTGAGGATGGAATGTTGTAGAACCCTTCAACTTTTTATCCATCAACTCCCACAATGTGGTCTAAAATGCATTGATAAATATTGTGTCCCTATCTAAAATGATGCTCCTTAGTATTCCAAATTGCACCCAGACGTATCCAAAGAAAACATTTTCTACTTCTTTCCTATTTATGGTATTTTATAGGGCATCAAATTCCTGAACCTGTCAATTACCACAAATAGGTAGTTATGTCCCTTCATGGTTGTTGGTAAACCTCCCACAAAGTCCATGGAAATGATTTCCCATGGATGAGTGTGTATAGGTAAGGGATGATATAGACCCTATTTCCTATTACTAGGCTTGTTGGTGCAATAAATCATGCATCCTATTATGAACCTAGTTACCTTTTCTTGCATATTAGTTCAATACACATACCTCTATAATTTGGCCATTGTCTTCCCCACACCAAAGTTTCATACAACCTTGGCGGTGTGAACCTCTCTAGTCAATTACAATCACTCACATTTAGGAACACAACATATTCAGCTTGTAGATTAACCCATCCTGGAGATGGTATTAAATGGTACTATAACCATCATGCACATGACTCTGACTCTGTAATTATTGAAACACCTCTTTGAAGTCCTCATGGGTGAATGGCTCCATCTACATTAGAGTTCCCAAAGTTGTGATCTTTGATATGGGTGGAATTTAAAGGATATCAACCAAATTGTTTGTGCCACCCTTCTTATAATTATCACCAAATGAAACTACTATGGAAACCTCATCCACCTGTAATGCCTAGATTGTTGTAGCTTACTCTAGGCTTGAAGGTACTATAATGGCTAGTGATCTGTGTGGATTATTGTCTCCTTTCCCATCAAATAGTTCTTCCACTTCTTCACAACTTACCAGGGAAAAGATCTACTTGTTGTAGGTAGGGTAGTTAAGAACTACCCCATGAAGTACTTTAAAATGCTAGTGTACAACCCTTCCTCCATGCATTAGTACCTCTCCCATAACATATCCCTTCACATCTATCTTCGCTATGAAGGGCTTCTGCAAGTTTGGTAATGTTGGACCTGGTGCTTAACTGATATTCACCTTTAACACCTCAAAGGCACTAAACCTTTCCCCATTGGAAACTTCTTCCACTTGTTATGGTATGGAGTGGTTTTATTACTATTAAAAATGAGGCTATGAATTTCCTCAAGTATTTTTTTTCCCCAAAAAAACTCTTAACCTCAAAAAAATTAGTATGCACCAATAATTTCATGAAGGCCTCCATCTTGGAAAGATCTATATTTATCTCTCCTCCACCTATCACATACCCCAAATACACAAAATATTGGTGTGCAAGCCCACACTTCTTGAGAGTTTCCTAGCCATTGGTGTGTCTTTAGTGTCTCCAACACCTATGTCAAATGTGAGATGTTCTCCTACGAAGTAGTAATGTATACAACTATATCATCCAAATTTGAAATAACAAATGAATTTATGAAAGGATGCACTATTATTGTTCATTAACCTCATAATTGTAGCTAGTGCATTGCATAGGCCAAATGGCATGACTAACCATTCATACAAATGTTTCCTAGTTTTGAAGGTAGTTTTCTAGGTATCTTCTCCTCTCACTCAAACTATAGAAGTATTGAGAGGGGGGGTGAATCAATATTTTGTTAGTTTTCAAACTTTTTAATCAATACTTAACAAATAAACATTAAAACTATACATGAGAATAGTATCACATTAATCATAAATCATATCACATCAACAACATAGAGGACACAATTTTTTTAAGGGGGGGACCCATAAAGGTTGAAAACCACCATCTTCTTCTTCTCTTCTTAATTTATTATTTAAAAAAATTCATTGGAACCCACCAATAGCAAGAACCCACTCCCTTCTTTGTTTCATTGGCACCCACTAGCAGGAAACACCCACTTCCTTCTCTATTTTGTTAGCACTCACTCCCTTCTATGATTTGTTGGAACCCACCAGCTCGAGGCACCGATCTCCTTTAATCAATGTGGATCACCTTTCCATCCATTTTCAAAATAGATTCACTCTGTTTTACAATAACTTCAATAACCAATACAAATTTCTTCTATTATGTGACAAAATCATTGTAACATATTTGTGCATTGTATTACAAACCCTAGTAACAACATACATCAACAACAAATAACCAAGCTAATATAAAATCATTTCTTAGTAAAAATAAAACTTCTATGTTGTCTGCACAACACTACAAACCACTCTTTTTTCTCAATAATACATCTACACTAGTATAATTCATCATCATCAATATAAACATGTAACAATGCTCAATATAATAATCTCACTACATCCTGAGCATCAACAACATCAAGACAATTTTTTATTTTCAATACCAACCCTAGTAACAACAAACAATCATTCAAACTTGCTGCAAAAAGTAAACATTTGAGTATGACAAAGTCCTAGTCATCAGCACATCACTGTAGTAGTCACAAGAAACATCTAATATTTCAATAACATATGGAACTTATGAAATAACTTCCATAGAAGTGTAATAGCAACAATAAAACATGGTTAAAAGTTACATACTCAGTACTAACAACAATAGATATAAAGAGTAAAATTTGCAATCAACACACTCTTTTCTCACTAGTCAGTAATGCATTCCTACATTTCACTTTGTCATCATTACACACAGGATATGCACACGCATGTTATTATTTTATCTAGATCCACGCACCAACAAAACACACAAGTCGATGCTTATCATATGATCTCACACCTTGTAAAAACCATAATTTCATGTAAATTCCAGATCTGTAACCTTGGATCAATGCTCAAAGATCAACACTGAGATCACTAGACTTATTCACACACAATATTGTTATCGATCTTTCAAGGAGAAATTAACCATTGTGGAATCACTCAGAACAAAGAAAGTGTATCCATCACATGCCATGGAGGGTTCATATAATTTAATATATTTATATGTATAAAAGGCACTCTAGGAAATAAGGGAGTCTTTTATTGTGAGGTGGCATAGCCAAGGTGGTAGCCATGTATAGAACATACATGGACTCTTGAGGGAAGTGATCACATGCCACTAGGGCACCAAGTGGGTCCACATGGGTGCCACGTGGAAATGTCTCGTAATGTGGTAGAAGGTTATTAAAATATATTTGAATGGTTGTATCTTTCGATCCATGATTCATATCAAGATAAACATTATAATACCATTAAGGTCCCTCCAAGACAAATGCAATGGAAAGGTCTATTTCTAGTTTTGAAGAGTTTCAAAAATGGTCAAAAAATTGAGATCCCATTTCCATAATTTAACCTTGGAGGTCAGGTAATCATATTAACTACATCCTTTCACCTTTAGCTTGGTCTATGGGTGGTAAGGGGATGTGTTACAAGAGCGTCCTCACCTTCTAGTTGGGTTTTGTCCCGAAAGGGTTTCCTAGGATATATCTTGTGTCAAATATGGTTTGTGAGTTTTCATTTATTTTTCTCTATTTCTTCATAAATTTTAATTTGCATGCACATACAATAAACAATAATCTACACATTCAAAAATATAAAGAGGAATATACCCTACTAGTGTAGATTTTCGGATTTTGAAGTAAAATTTTATTAGTTCTATTGTGATGAAATCTCTAGTGGAATATCCATTGCGATTTATGGATCATATTAGTATCACAACAGGTTTCTTTGGGTATATTGTGGATATTTACAAGGGATCTAGATCGAGAAATACAAAAGTCATAAAACCCTAGTCTAGTCGATGAATCTATGAATAACCCTCATGATATTACAGAGGAGAGATTTTCATGGCTAGAAACACAAGTTGTAGATATAAGTCATAATGTGAATCTCCTCATGTCAGCCATGTTAGTCTTGAGAAATGCATTTGGGCTATTCGGAGAATATGGGGATTCTAACATAGAGGATCAATTAGAGGAGAGATCAAGAGATCGAGAAGAAATAGATAACAACCTAAAGAAAAGACCCAAAAGAGATCAACCCAATTCAAGTTCCATGAACCATTCATAGTCCCTATCCAAAATGGAAGCAAAGGTTGATATCAAGCCATACCATGGTGAGATCGATGCTCTAAAGATAAATCAATGGTTTCAATAATTAGAAGTTTATTTTAGTATTCATCATATAGAGGAATAACATAAAATTTCATTTGTGTGGTTGAAATTAGAGGGCCATGCTCTGACCTAGTGGGAAATCCACACAGAGATATTGAGGTTAGAGGGATATCCTTCAGTGACTAAGTGGGAGGACTTTAAAACCCTCATAAACTCACAATTTTATCCTATGGGGTGTGTAGAGGTGTTATACAATATTTTGTCACGCCTCCTGCACTTCCCTGTGTCATACCCTGAAGTGCCCGAAACTTGGAAATCATGTAGTGTACCCATCCTGATATACAGTTCAGATCCTCCTTGAAACACTGATTGAAACATGCCTTGAGCCTTCCCTAAAGAAGTAAGCTATAAAACCCTAATTTTAGGACCAGTGCGACCTTAACAGTGGCAACCAGTGCTGATGGCAAGTTGCATTAAACTGGCCTCGTGCTACTAGTGCAATTTTTACTTGGATACTCACATTGATCCCTGGAAGAAAGTTTTCCCAAAGAGGACAAGAAGCTTCGTGATCTAGAGGCTTCCAGAATGATGGGCTGGAGGTTGTTCAATGTGGATGTGGTTGAATTCTACTAATATTTCCCTTTGATATTATCCCTATGAGCTACCTCCTTGAGATGAGGGCCTTCCCCTATATTTGGATAGATATTAACTCCCTCTCCCTACCTATATATTCATCCTCTCCCATTCCCAAATGGTTGGTCTCTGATTATTTGCACTCTTATGTTGAGATAGTGCCTACGTGCTACTCATTTGGCTTGGAGAAGGAGTGCTTGGAGAGCTTGAACTTGGACTTGGAAATTCACTCAAGGAGAGATTATTGACATCAAGGTTTGGCTCTATGCTTCCTACTTTATTTCATTAACATATACAATTGTTGGTCCACTTCCCATAAATGTTTGTGTTAATGCACCATTTATCTTAATGCTCATTGATCTGTTAAGTGGATTACTTTCTATTATGCTTGTTGTACTTGCATGCTTTGTTGTGTCTTTGATCTCTTGTGCAGGGATCCAAATGTTGTGAGGAGTAGAGCTGAACCTTAGGATAAATCGATTTGAGATCTTCAACAAAGGAGTGCATTATAGCATCAGAACAAGGTAGGTCATCTTCCTCTTCTCTCATTTCAATTGTAATTTAGGAAAGTGCCTTGTAGATTGTCACCTAGGTTTCTAGTCCCACTCATTGGGCTAGAGGGATCATCTTTGTCCTTAGAAAGGATTTGCCTAGACAACAAAATGGTTACTCCACTGGGGAAGCTATAACCATTTCCATCCATTCCTTCGATCAGATTCTCTGTTGAGTTTGACCAACTGTCAATTTCTTGGCTTGTGTCCATCAATGTAGCTATTTGCAATCACTGGTTATTGCCTAAGAATGTTTAGCCAACTCCGATGTTGAGGATTTTTTCCTTATTTTTCTCATCTAGTGTGTTTTCTGCTCTGACAGAAGTAATGACAACACTTACTTTCAAATTAAAGTCGTGTTGATCTATCTTTCATCGCCATTTTGCATTTAATAGGTGCATTGATCTGAGATGATAGAAGAAAACTAGGGTTTCTTCTTATTTTCAGTGGTTTTCAACCTCAGATAATAATTTTCCAGTGTAACTGATGAATGTCGATATTGCAACAAGAATGTT
>APFE030556388.1:19979-59915 GCA_000404065.3 Pinus taeda | reverse complement strand
TGATGTGCAGGTGTTGGGGGACCTATATCAACCTTCCCTAAATAATACCTGATGTTTTGACCCATTTCTCCATCATATTGCCTCTTGTGGCTTCTCCTTGACCTCCTTGTAGAGATCCTGTAGTAATTTGGGACAACCTCTTATAGCAAACTTGCTTTTTACATATCTCCCAAACAGTATAATGGATTGACCTGAAATTTTCTAAGCATGTTTCCATTAGCATTGTGCACCTCCCTATAAAAATATATTGGTCAATGGATGCATGAAACTCGAGAAAAACTAAAAATAGCTGAAGGTGATGGAGGCCAATTTCTTGGAAACCATACAATGAAATTTGATAAAATTGGTTAGGCATGTTACCATCATCCATATTCATCTCTCCATAAAACAAATTTTTAAATGGATGCACGGATATTGAGAAAATTAAAAAATGGTTGTAAGTGATGGAGGCTAATTTCTCGAAAACTGTGCACTAGAATTTGCTGAAATTTCTTGAGCATGCTACCATCATACATATTCATCTCCCCCTAAAACAGGTTGGAAAATGGATGCATGGTTTGCAAGATATGAAAAAAATATTTTTATTCTCTATGTATTTATATTTCCTATAGTAAAATGGATCATTCCTATAGTTTTTTAGGACATCAAGGAAAATGAGCAGTAGAAGCTTCGAAATGATGAGTGGATGGTGGGAATATATGAGGGTGATGGATTTTCATGGCCTTGGTCATGTTGGAGCATTTGAGAAAATGAGGAGAAAGTCAAAATTTGACTTCTTTTGACTAGGTTTGACCTTTTTTTTCTTTTGTTGGTGCCAACATGTTTTTGTTGCTTACAAATGTTGGAGGGTACTTACATTCATCAAAGAGATACATGGAGCACACAACTTCTTTTTTATTTTTTCCTTTAGGCCTACTACCTGCCTCAATGAGGTTTCAACTAGTAGGTCTGCTTAGGCGCCTCAAAGGAGGTTTTCATCTAGGATCTTTTCTTTTTCTCTCTTTTTCCCAACCCATTGACAACCTCATGGAGGTTTTCAATCAATGAGCCAATCTTAGGCACCTCAAAGGAGGTTTTCACCTGAAATTTTATTTTTTTCCTCTTATTTTTCGTTTTTTTTTCCCTACCCTATCCTACTTGAAAAAAAAATTACTTTCAAGTATAGGAATATTTCCAATGGAGCCATGTGCACATCAATATGACAGATAAACTGATGTGTAGACTTGCAACATATGATTTGGCATATACCTGGATTTTAGAGACCAAATTATTTGACTTTGAAAGGATCAAGCACAATTGTTGAAGAGAGTGTTGTTGCAACTTAATGACCGTCTGGAACCATATTTCAATAGAGTTGTGATTCCCCTAGTCCACTTGCTGATTTGGATCATCTTGGATGTCTTCTTCTTCCATGACCTTCACATAATCCTCTTTTTGTTGATTGTTCTCTTGAACACATGGAGGATTTTATGGTAACCATGAGGGAGCTTTCTCAATCTCTGATTTTGATGTCTTCTCTTCATCAAGTGTAGCCCATGATTCTTTGATCTTCTCTTTTGAATCTTTTTTTTCTTTACGTTTTCCTTCAATGGCATCAATAGAATCTCTTTTTTTAATATTCTTCCTGAGCCAAGATGAATACCATTGAGATCAAAAGGAAATATTTGGAAGTGTTGTACCTCAACATTGTAAGTGGGTTGAGTTACTTCATTGTGTGAGTTTGGAAATGGTGGTACAGGTAGTCGAGTGGTAGTGGATATTTGAGATGGATGTGGTTGGTGTTGTGGTTGTGGTGGAGGTGAATGGTAGGGATAACATGGAGTTGGGTATGGATGATATTGAGGAAAATATTGAGGATATTTTCGATGGCTCCCATAAGTTCCTTACCAACCTTTTTGCCAAGATTGGTTTTGGGGTTGAGATGGCCAATGTTTCCAAGGAAAGGGTGTGTTCCAATTACTTTGAGATGGATGTGCATAAGCTTGAAATTGTGAATTAGGTTCTTGCATCATAATAGGTTGAATAAGCTGCCATGGTCCTCTTGGAGCTACATAACATAGCTGCATTGGCAATTTACTTGCTCCATTGTCCTCTTCGTAAACTTCCTTCAACCTTGGTAATGAGGGGAAATATTTAAAATCATGTGATTCTGCATGGATGACAAAAATATCAACATCTTCTTTTTTCTCATTTGAATTCTTAATATTTCTACTTGTTCACTTAGATTGCTAAGAATTTCTATTTTAAATTTATCAAGAAAATTTCCAAGTTTAGCTTGACTTATCGATCTTGATGTTGATTTACTTACTCTTGCCCTTCCTCTTGATATGTGTTTGCATGTTTCACAAATTTCTTCAAATGATAGTTGGTATACATGACCTCCACTCATGAGATCAAGGAGATCAATCCACTCATCCCTAATTGTTCTAAGTAAGAGGGTTTTTCGTGTGTCAGATCCTAAATGATATAGTTTTTCCTTGTTAACAATATACATGAACCTCTCTATTAGATCCTCTAGACTCTCATCTTCTATTTGATTCATTCTAAATATTTCTTCTTTAAGATCATGATCTTTATATTTTTCTAGAAATATATTTTTCATATCGTTCCATGATCTTATTGAATTAGTCCCTAAACTCATGAACCATTTAAGAGCTCTATCCTTCAATGTTGTTGGAAACAATCTTAGTTTTTGAGTTTTTAATAAGTAACCATAAGATCTACAAACAATTTCAAATTCAAAGAGAAAGGTTTATGGATCCTCTGACCTTAGAAAATTAAATTTTTGAAGAAAAGATGGAGGGATATTCTTCATGTGCACACTACCATTAGTATCTTGAATGGGAAATCAGAGAGGATGTTCCTCATTGTCATCATCTCCATCCATTTCTTCTTCATTATTTTCCATCTTCTTCTTCTACCTACAAAAGTGAATGGTGATGTGGCTCTCACTGCACCACGCGATCAAATGAGGGGGTGGTTTGGTGTTGGAGTTTTTTTTTGTTTTTATGATTGAATGAAAACACTAATGCAATGCACTTTCCTATTTTTGAAATGAAATATGCCTAATGCAATTATTTTTTTTTGTTTTTGCAAAAAGTAAAAATAAATGAATCAACTAGGGAAGAAAACAATGTATACTTTGACATTTCCCCGACAATGGTGCCAAAAAGTTATGAGCCTCAGTATTGCAACAAGAATGTTGCAACTCCCAAGGCTACTGAATTTAATTATTAACCCGGGGTCCGTACAAAATTAAGAGGTATCGGCACTATATGTGCAACATACAATGTGTCCTTCCTTTGCTGTCATGATGTAATGGAGTGCATGTACTGAAATCAAACCCTAAACTAATTGCAAAAACTGAACTGCTCGAAATGGAAACTCTAACCTATTGCAAGAAATAAAGGACAAGAAAATAAACATATTCTAATTGCATAACGATCATGAACTAAATGTAAAAGAAACCTAACTTAACCCTATTTATCACATGTGATGATTTAAAATAATTGAGCATGGAATTTGATCTAGGGAGTATTAATTGTTGCATGCATGTGCTAATTAATAAATAAAAAGAACTATTTTTCTTTATCTTTTCATTTTATAAATGCAAATGCTAATCTTTCCTTGTTCTTTGGCAAGGGAGACAGGTACGGAGAAAGAGGGGTACAATGGTTTTGATGGCTTGAAGGTCAAGTAGAGGCCTAAGCCCAGCTTTAATGATGATTTTTCTCAAGTCGAACTCAAAATAGACTACTACAGGATTTCCTACAGGATGTACTAGTTCCTACAAGATCCCCCGTTTTATTACAAAAACAGGTTGAAAGCTTAGGAAGTGATATAGAAGGTGGAATGGAGCTTGGGAAACATGGATAATGGAAGAATAAGTCATAGAGGTGGTGGACACTACCCAGAACTCAAGCAAGGGCTTCAAGATGGGTAGATTTTCTTAGTGGAAATGACAAATTTTTCTTATAAAACAAGAATTTGGATTGAGATTTTAGTGGATTTTGGCAACATGGGTGGATGAGGCGAATGAGATGTGGTCTCCCTATAATGTAGAACCTCCTACAACAACACACATTATTGTCTGCATCTATCCACAAATCCATCTATACATTGGAAAGTTTTATTAAATAACGGAAAATTACTAGTCTAAAATCCAGAAATTCGAGAACTAGTGAGCTAGTAAATCTATCAAATGCCTAACCTAATCAAGTGAAAATGAAATTGGGTAGATTGTTTTATTGAATAGAGCTTCCCACTGAGTTACCAACTCTTTTAAAACTTAAAAATAAAGGAAAGGTGCTTGCTCCTTCTCCAATTAAGTATTTCTTTCAACAATATTGCCATAAACATTATATTTGTGGGTTTCATTAGATATTTTACAGGCAGGTATAAGTGGATTATATGAGACTCAGGTGACATTATCATTGTTTAGATTCTTCAAAAAATTAACCTTTATTAGATCTATGGGCTTCATTGGATCTTTTACAAGTAGGGAATAGGGGGATTATGTGAAACTCAAATGACATTTCTCATTGCTTAGATTTTTCAAAATCTCAACCTTGAACACACACTATTGTTCATTTCAATAACCTAAAACAAACACATGCTAAAAAAGATAATTAAATAAGAATCATAAACACAGGGATAAATAAACACCTAAAATGGGAATCTATTAAGTTATAGAATCCCCTATGTTACATTAGAGTACAACTAACCTCTTATATAACTATAGGCAATCATAATAGTTATGTCGAACTCAAATATTCTATTTTAACTAAACATATAATGGTTCATCCCTAAATTCCTTGATTTCTCATATAATAAGTAGGAGTTACTCCAACATACTCCCCCTGAATGAGTACTTTTGATCTTAATATGCATTCTTCAACTTTCATTGAACTGGTTTCTTCTTCATATTTGTCTTCTATGTTCATTTCTCTTTGTCTTTAGGCACCTATAAAGACAAAAAATTTCACTTCCCCTACAACATGACCAATCATCATCATGGGCTTTTTGTGTTTGACTCACAAGCATTACATTTGTGTGTGTTTGCATCATCTTACCCTCTACCACTACAATTGGTTTATGCTTACTACTAACAACACATAACATTGTGTGGTTTTTGATAACCATAAACATTAGTGGTTTCAACCAGAACCTTCCTTTACAAAGAGATTTTTATAAAGTGGTTTCAAGAGTACCACACACTTTTCAACATAACATAATCTGAGAGCATACATATCTCATCAAGATTACATCAACGTTGGCCAAGGTACATTCAATTCAAATTTCCATTCCTCATCAAAATATTAATTAAGTAGGACCATTAAACTTTTTATGGATGTTGTTTTCACCTACATTTACATTTCCATCTACACATTACTATAATAATTACCTTGATTATTTTATTTCTTTGTCCCTTACAAGTTTTCCATCTTTCTTTGTTCTTTTCATTTTCATCGCTCATTTCCCCATGTTGCTACATCATTATTTTTCCCATCATGTTTATTTAGTGGCCATTATTCTTTCTACTACATCATTCTCTTTCTCATCATCTTATTTCATCATTCTCTTTCCTTTTGTACCATTCTCTCTAGATGAAATTCTTTCATCATATTATTCTCTTTGTTCTTTGTTGTCAAATCATTATCAATGACATCAACTTATTTCATTAGTTTGCTTGTTATTGCATGTATTTTCTCTATGTTGATGCATCCTACTTCTATCATGGAGTGATCTTATATTTCTTTATTGTTCTTTAATAATTCCTACAAACAATATATAAAATAAATCAATATAAAAAAAAAATCCATCTACCAAGATACTTAAGTTCCATATGTTATACTAACTACTTTCTAGAAATTTGTTTTAGCTACATGATTCATCAACATCTTAAACTCTCTTTTCAATACTTTGTCCTCACCTTTTGAGATTATCCCAACCTTTCAAGATTAATCCACCTTATTTTACCCCCTTAATCAAAGACTCAAATTATCTGATTTCACATCAAAATAACATACCATTATTGATCCATAAAATGCCATGGATCTTCCACTGTATAGTTCATCACAACATATCCGATAAAATGTTACTTCAAAATTTGAGTCTCTACAATATTAAGGTTTATTCCTTTTCAGATTTCTAGATTCGTGGATTATTATTTATTGCATATGCATGAAAATTAATATTTGTGCAAAAAATAGAGAACAATGAAATAAAAAATCAAAAACCGCATTTGACATGAGAGATATCTGGGGGAACTATTATGGGAGAAAACCCAACTGGAAGGTGAGGTTTCTTCGCTCAATTTATTTGAATACAAAATGGTTGTGACCATAAAGAAGTAAGGCCTATGGCCCATGGGTTACTACAGTTCACAAATAATCTCTTGTTCTCTCTCCCTATCCCTCTCAACTATTTCTCCTTTCTATGGAACAAATGCACTCAGAAAGATTGAAACCCATTTTCCTCTTAGTGGCTTAGTTATAACATATCTTGATAGCCTATTAGTGGTTAGGTTTGACTCCATTAACTCTTAAACATAGTTACAATATGGACTTTTCTAGAGTCTTCTTCATCATTATCACGTGGCTAGCTCAAGTTCCTTGAGTAATGGGAGTTGATGTGGCATCCTCTCAACTTATGGTGGACGAAATAAGAAGTTCAACTTCGAGTGACATAAATTTTGCATACATACTCTAATTGAGGTGATTCTTGCACTGTTGAAAAGGTATCTATGTGTAAAATAGGAAAAAAAAGGTGGTGCTAAAGTGGCAAATTTTTACCCCCAAAATCATCATTTGATGCAACAAAATTCTCCTCGAAGGTTTCAGAAACCAATTTGCCAAAGTGGGTCCCACCAATAAAAATGGTCTTATGAGTGGATTACTCCACTTTTTCCACTCTCAAAGGATCGAGATGGATAACATGCAGGTTTTAACCTTGTACGAATAATACCTACAAATTAATTCTTAGAAAGAAAAAGTTATACAATGGCGAGAACAAAAAATATACACATAAATGTTTCTTCTTTAACCCAACACTAAGAAAACTAGATTGTTTTTTTCATTAAATTCACTTTAATGTTAAAATACATTATATACATGTTGAAGCATTCATAAACCCACATTCCACTAAACCCTATATTATAATATAATCATAGCTCCTTTGACTATATCTACAAAAAACCATGGACAAAACCACCATGTGAAAAACCATGGGCAAAACTAATATATATATATATAATCTTTTAAGCATTGCACTAAGCCCTGCATAGGGGAGCTAATGCCCCCAACATACCCCAAAACCCTTGAACCACCCTTTGTTCATGGTGCATATAAGTCTCACAAAGAATATAACACACACCCAACATGAAAAACAATATAATGATCCAATTTAGATCACACCTCCTCATTATGGGAGGATTTTGGTCCTGAAAGCTTCTACTAAATGAACATCTAGTGTCGAATATTCTACAAAAGGTAGAACCTATTCCTCTTTACGATCTAGCATGGAAGGATGATATAGTTTCATATTATCTACATTCACAATTGAGTAAATGCGCATGTATGGGGGACAAATGAGTCTATAAGTGTTACTTCCCACCTCTAATAGTATCTCAAAGGGACCGAACTGCAGACTTTATTTTCTTACCAAGACCCTATAACCTCTCTTTATTTAATTATAATCATACTTTTTTCTCTCACCTTAAAGGAATTCCCTAATCTGTGTTGATGATGCCTGACCTAATATTTTTCTTGTGACTTTTTCAGTGTCTCCTATACCTATATATGGATTTTGCTGATCTTCTCGGTGAATTTTTCAACCCGGAAGGAATGCCTTGTAATATCCTAACTCACTCCTCCTTACTTTCCATATGTAATATCCCAAGGTGACGGTAGGAAATATCTAAAACAAATTTCAAATGGGGACTAATTAGTAGAAGTTTGAAATGATCTGTTATAACATTATTGTATATATACCAGATTTTCATACTAGGTCTTTGAATGCTTCTAATTGTAAACCCTCAAAAGTTGCACCAAATTCTTGTTGGCTACCTTTTTCTACCCATTTGTTTGAGGATGGAATGTTCTATAAATCTTCAACTTTTTATCCATCAACTCCCACAATGTAGTCTAAAATGCATTTATAAAATTTGTGTCCTTATCTAAAATGATGCTCGTTACTCCAAATTTCACCCATACCTATCCAAAGAACAAGCTTTCTACTTCTTTCCTATTAATGGTCTTTTATAGGGCATCAAATTACTGAACCTGTTAATTACCACAAATAGGTAGTCATGTCCCTTCATTGTTGTTGGTAAACCTCCCACAAAGTCCATGGAAATGATTTCCCATGGACAAGTGTGTACAGGTAAGGGATGATATAGACCCTATTTCTTATTACTAGGTTTGTTGGTACAATAAATCATGCATCCTCTTATGAACCTAGTTACCTTTTATTTCATATTGGTTCAATACACATACCTCTATAATTTGGCCACTGTCTTCCCCACACCAAAGTTCCATACAACCTTAGTGATGTGAGCCTCTCTAGCCAATTACAATCACTCACATTTCGGAACAAAACATATTCAGCTTGTAGAGTAACCCATCCTAGAGATGGTATTAAATGGTACTATCGCCATCGTGCACATGACTCTGACTTTGTAATTACTTAAACACCTCTTTGAAGTGCTCATCCTCCGAATATGCGTCATGGGTGAATGGCTCCATTTGCATTAGAGTTTCCAAAGTTGTGATCTTTGATGTGGGTGGCCTTTAAAGGATATAAACCAACTTGTTTGTGCCACCCTTCTTATACTTATCACCAAATGAAACTACTATGGAAACCTCATCCACTTGTAATGCCTAGATTGTTGTAGCTTACTCTAGGCTTGAAGGTACTATAGTGGCTAGTGATCTATGTGGATTATTGTCTCCTTTCCCATTAAATAGTTCTTCCACTTCTTCACAAATTTCACCAGGGAAAAGAGCTCCTTGTTGTAGGTAGGATAGTTAAGAACTACCCCATGAAGTACTTTAAAATGCTAGTGTACAACCCTTCCTCCATGCATTAGTACCTCTCCCATAACATACCCATTCACACCTATCTTTGCTACGAAGGGCTTCTACAAGTTTGGTAATGTTGGACCTGGTGGTTAATTGATATTCATCTTTAACACCTCAAAGGCACTAACCCTTTCCCCATTGGAAACTATTTCCACTTGTTATGGCATGGAGTGGTGTTATTACTATTGAAAATGAGGCTATGAATTTCCTCAAGTATTTTGTTGCCCCAAAAAAACTCTTAACCTCAAAAACATTAGTATGCACCAATCATTTCATGACGACCTCCATCTTGGAAACATCTATATTTATCTCTCCTCCACCTATCACATACCCCAAATACACAAAATATTGTTGTGCAAGCTCACACTTCTTGATATTTCCTAGCCATTGGTGTGTCTTTAGTATCTCCAACACCTATGTCAAATGGGAGATGTTCTCTTGCCAAGTAACAATGTATACCACTATACCATCCAAATTTGCAGTAACAAATGAATTTATGAAAGGATGTATTATTATCATTCATTAACCTCATAAATTTATCTAGTTCATTGCATAGGACAAATGGCATGACTAACCATTCATACAAATGTTTCATAGTTTTGAAGGTAGTTTTATAGGTATATTCTTCTCTCACTCAAACTATACAAGTATTGAGAGGGGGGGTGAATCATTATTTTGTTACTTGTCAAGATTTTTAATCAATAATTAACAAATCAACATTAAAACTATACATGACAGTAGTAGCACATGAATCATAAATCAGATCAAATCAACAACGTAGAGGACACAATTTGTTTTAAGGCTGGGACCCATAAAGGTTGAAAACCACCACCTTCTTCTTCTCTTCTTAATTTTTTCTTTAAAAAATTTCATTGGAACCCACTAATAGCAAGCACCCACTCCCTTCTTTATTTCATTGGCACCCACTGGTAGGAAGCACCCACTCCCTTCTATGTTTTGCTAGCACCCGCTAGTATGAAGCATCCACTCCCTTCTATGATTTGTTGGCATCCACCAGCTCGAGGAACTGACCTCCTTTAATTAATGTGGATCACCTTTTCAAACTAGATCCACTCCTTTTTACAATGACTTCAAAAACCAATACAAATTTCTTCTATTATGTGAAAAAATCATTGTACCAAATTTGGGCATTGTATTACCAAACCCTAGTAAAAACATAAATCAACAACTAATAACCAAGCTAATATAAAATCACTTTCTTAGTAAAAAAAAAAACTTCTATGTTGTCTACACAACACTACAAACCATTCTCTCTGCTCAATAATACATCAACAATAGTATAATTCATCATCATCAATATAAACATGTAGCAATACTCAATATAATAATCTCACTGCATTTTGAGCATCAACAACATCAAGACAATTCTGTCTTTGCAACACCAACCCTAGCAACAACAAACAACCATTGAAACTTGCTGCAGAAAGTAAACTTTATGCGTATGACAAAGTCCTAGTCATTGACACATCACTGTAGCAGCCATAAGAAACATCTAATATTTCAATAACATATGGAACTTATGCAATAAGTTCCATATAATTTTAATAGAAACAATAAAACATGGTTAAAATTTATATACTCAATACTAACAACAATACATACAAAGAGTAAAATTTGCAATCAACACACTCTTTGATCACTAGTCAGTAATGCATTCCTCCACTTCACTTTGTCATCATTGCACACAGAATACACACACGTAGGTTATTATTTTATCTAGATCCATGCACCAACAAAACACACAAGTCAATGCTTACCATATGTTCTCACACCCTGTAAACACCATAATTTCGAGTAAATTCCAAATCTCTACCCTTGGATCAATGCTCAAACATTAACACTGAGATCACTAGACTTATTCACACAATATCGTTATCGATCTTTCAAGGAGAAATTAACCATTATGGAATCACTCAGAACAAAGAAAAGGTATCCATCACATTCCATGGAGGGTTCATTTAGTTTAATATATGTATATGTATAAAAGGCACTCCAGTGAATAAGGGAGTCTTTTATTGTGAGGTGGCATAGCCATGTATAGAATAGACATGGACTCTTGAGGGAAGTGATAGCATGCCATAAAGGCACCAAGTGGGACCACATGGGTGCCACATGTAAATGTCTCGTAATGTGGTAGGAGGTTATTAAAATATATTTGAATGGTTGTATCTTTTGATACACGGTTCAGATCGGGATCAAATTTATAATACCATTAAGGTCCCAACAAGACAAATGCAATGAAAAGGTCTATTTTTGGTTTTGAAGAGTTCAAAAATAGTGAAAAAATTGAGATCCCATTTCCATAATTGAACCTTGGAGGTCAATTAATCATAATAACTACCTCCTTTCACCTTTAGTTTGGTCTATGGGTGGTAAGGGGATGTGTTACAAGAGCGTCCTCACCTTTTAGTTGGGTTTTATAATAAATGATTTCCTAGGATATATCTTGTATCAAATATGATTTGTCATTTTTCATTTCATTTTTCTCTATTTCTTCATAAATTTTAATTTGCATTCATATACAATAAACAATAATCTACACATTCAAAAATATAAAGAGGAATAAACCCTAATAGTGTAGATTTTCATATTTTTAAGTAAAAGTTTATTAGATCTATTGCGATGAAATCTCTAGTCAAATATCCATTGCAATTTATGGATCATATTAGTATCACAACAGGTTTCTTTAGGCATATTGTGGAGATTTACAGGGGATCTAGATCGACAAATACAAAAGTCATAAAACCCTAGGCATAGTCGATGAATCTATGAATAACCCTCGTGATCTTACAGAGCATAGGTTTTCATGGCTAGAAACACAAGTTGTAGATATAATTCATAATGTGAATCTCCTCATGTCATACATGTCAGTCCAGAGAAATGAATTTGGGCTATCCAGATAAGATGGGGATTCTAACAGAGATGATCAATTAGAGGAGAGATCAAGAGATCGAGAAGAAATAGAGAACAACCTAAAGAAAAGACCCAAAAGAGATCACCCCAATTCAAGTTCCATGAACCATTGATAGTCCCTATTCAAAATGAAAGAAAAGGTTGATATCAAGCCATACCATGGTGAAACCGATTCTCTAAAGCTAAGTCAATGGTTCCAATAATTAGAAGTTTATTTCAGCATTCATCATATAGGGGAAGAACATAAATTTCATTTGTGTGGTTGAAATTAGAGGGCCATGCTCTAACCTAGTGGGAAAGCCAAATAGAGATATCAAGTTTAGATGGGTATCCTTCATTGACTAAGTTGTAGGACTTTAAAACCCTCATAAACTTCACAATTTTATCCTATGGGGTGTGTAGAAGTGTTACACAGTATTTATCACACCTTTTGCACTTGTCATACACTGAAGTGCCCAAAACATGGCAATCATGCAGTGTACCCATCCTAATACATAGTTCAAATACTCCTTGAAACACTAATGGAAACATGCCTTGAGCCTTCCCTAAAGAAGTAAGCTCTAAAACACTAATTTCAAGACTAGCACGACCCTAACACTAGAAATTAGTGTTGATGGTGAGTTGCATTATACTGGCCTCACGCTACCAGCGCACTTTTTACTTGGGTACTTGTGTTGATCTCTAAAAGGAAAGTTTTCCCAAAGAGGACAAGAAGCTTCATGATCTAGAGGCTTCCAGAACGATGGGCTGGAGGTTTTTTGGTGTGGATGTGGTTGAATTCTAGCATTATTTCCCTTTGATCTTATCCCTATGAACTGCCTCCATGAGATGAAGGCCTTCCCCTATCTTTGGACAAATCTGAACCACCTCTCCCTACCTATATTTTCATCCTCACCCATTCCCAAATGGTTGGTCTCTAATTATTTTCACCCTTATGCTGAGATAGCTCCTACATACTACTCATTTGGCTTGGAGGAGTGCTTGGAGAGCTTGATCTTGGACTTGGACATTCACTCAAGGAGATATTATTGACATCAAGGCTTGGTTGTATGCTTCCTCCTTTATTTCAATAATATATACAACGGTTGGCTCACATTCCATAAATGTTTGTGTTAATACATCATTTATCTTAATGCTCCTTGATTTGTTAAGTGGATTACTTTTGATGATGCTTGTCTTACTTCTATGCTTTGTTGTGTCTTTAATCCCTTGTGTAGGTATCCAAATGATGTGAACAATAGAGCTGAACCTAAGGAGCAAGCGATTCGAGATCTTCAAGAAAGGAGTGCATTATAACATCATAACGAGGTAGGCTATCTTCCTCTTCTCTCATTTCAACTGTAATTTAGGAAAGTGTCTTGTAGATTGTCACGTAGGTTTCTAGTCCTACTCATTGGTCTAGAGGGATCGTCTCTGTCCGTAGAGAGGATTTTTCTAGACAACAAAATGGTGACTCCACTAGGGAATCTATAACCATTTCCATCCATTCCTTCGATCAGATTCTCTTATGAGTTTGACCAACCATCCATTTCTTGGATTGTGTGCATCACTTTAGCTATTTTCAATCACTGGTTATTCCCTAAGAATGTTTAGCATGCTCGGATATTGGGGATTCTTTATTTGTTCCTTATTTTCTCGCCCAGTGTGTTTTCTTCTCTAAAAAAAGCACTGACAACACTTATTTTAAAATTACATTCGCGTTGATTTGCCTTTCATCACCCTTTTGCATTTAATAGGTGCATTGATCCTAGAGGGTAGAAGAAAACTAAGGTTTCTTCTTGTTTTCAGTGGTTTTCAACCTCTATCAAGAATTTCTTAGTGTAACTATAGTGCGCTTGTCTTTATTGTTATCCTTATGTGATTGTAATTGTCTCTTGGCTTGGTTGATATGTGTTTGAAGCTTGATTTCCTTCTAGGGTGTCTAGGGTTTCTAGGCCACCCTTCGCTCATTGCTTGATCTGTCTATTTGAGATTGATTTCTTCCCTTTAGGAGTCTTGCTGCAATTAGGACACCAATTTCAAGTTGCTTTCGATTCATGATTGCGAGGTTATTGTCATTAGTATTGAGTCATATTGGTGCTTTGAAGATTGATTTTGCTCCATTGTTAAGCATAGATTATAGTTGTTTTCTTTGTAAGGACTGAAAGTGAATGTTTGTTTTGACTTCTTTGTTTCAAAAAGAAAAGTAAAAGATTTCTTCATTTAAGTATTTTTGAAATGATTTTCATTTGAAACCATAAGTGAATGGAATTTTCATTTTAGTTGTGTTAGATTTCATTTTTTCCTTTGTTCATTGCATTAGTTTGCATTGTTAAATCAGAAGTGAAAGGAAAAGAACAAAATATTACTGCATATTAGTGAAAGGAAAGTGATTTTTGTTTCTCATAGGATTGCATTTTGACATTGCATTTTTTAATGAAATGATAGATTAAATTTCATTTTTTTCATTGGAAAGTCAAAGGGTTGTGTTTTGATGCATTTTACTTGATTGATGCATTATTTGGTTATCTCTTTTCCTTCATTAGTTTAGCCTTCATTGAATGAAAATATTTCATTTTTATCACTTAGTTGCATCATAGGAATTCAGGTGACATCGTTGAGCCATCAAATTGAAACTTAATTCAAGACAAACTTAAAATTTACCTCAATCAACCTAAGGAGAATTTGTAACCTAATACAAATATCTAGAAGTCTAGGCTAGAGATGTGTTACACCGTCTTTAAACATAGCAGTTGTCGTTAACTGCCTACATTTTATCTCGGGGGTGAAATCCTATCCCTGTATAGAAGTATATCGAAGGTTCTCCAATACTTTTTGGTATATAGGAGAAACTTCAGTATGACAAGTATATAGGGACGCTCTAATCAAAAGGATATGCATTAGACAATGCTAACACAGACTTGTGCTCCCCATACCGTTGAGTATATATTGGGAGACCCAACTAGGTTTCTATCTTTTAGCCACAGGTAACTGAGTCAGCCGCCTTGTAAACGTGATACACTGAACACAACATTTGGGGAGATGAGTCATCATACGTCAAGTCCTTGGTTTCAGCTAAGGTGTATATAATGGTTCATGGATACTTGGTAAACCCTCTTGCCTAACATTACCCGTTTTGATTTATTTGTTGTTTTGTGTCATAAAATTAACTGCCAACGATAACATGTCAAACCCTCCCAGTTGCTTCTTGGCCTCACATTGAGTAATTCCTTGTAAATTTTAATTTTAATTAGCCCTCAATGAATCATCTCTTCTCCTCCCCCTCTTGAGATAAAATCACCATGGCTGAACCATTGAGTTCACCTCATAGTTCCCCTTTATTGTCTAATACTGAAGGGTCTTTACAAGGAGCTCATGCTGAAATTTCATAGTCACTTGAAGCTTAAGGCATTGAACTTGTAATTGTCCCAAGCATCCAACCTCTTGCTTCTCATCCTCCACCTTGAGACTCATCGTCATCTCATGAGTCTAATCCAAAAACCCCTGATAGTCCATAGAGGTTTGTTTTATACCCTTCAAATCCATTATTTGACCCATTTTTGATATCTCCTCAACATCCTTATAGTCCATACGATCAATCAGTTGTTCCTTTGGATTTATCTCCTAATCCATCTCGGATTCCTCCTCGCTAGTTGTTTCCACCTATGGCTTCAGAAAATGAGATTCCACCCTCTCCTTGAGGCCCTCCGGAAGTCTCCACTGCTCACACTCCTAACGTTGATAATGAGTTTTTATATGACTTTCCTCTAGAAGGCATTCCTTATGTAGGAAGAGTTCCATCTCAACCAGCTACTGAAAATAGTGGGCCTATGCTTCCACATGGTTATACAACCTTGGCTCAATTAGTTTCAGGAACTCCCAGTGCTTCTTCTTTATACCAAAATCCAATTTGGTCATCAAATTCTATGCCTACTTCTAGTTTGTTTATTCCTAACGTGACCTCTTAGATACCTATGAAAACATCCATCACTTCAGTTCCAATTCAACCGACGATTCCATCACATCTGTTACCGTCATTTCAACCTCCATTCTAGTGCAACTGACAGTTTCGGTTTATACTTCTATAAGTTCCTCAGTCCCTCCTTCAAGTGGAGAAAATGTACCACCATCTCATTTGCATACTAGGGGGGAAATCCAAATTTTCCTCTTCTGTTAGGTGGAACCCATGTGAGTGGATTACAACCTCACATGGTTGGAGTGAATCAACCTAATCCTAGTGGTATTCCTAATCTCGTTGATCCATCTAGGGTAGGTAATATCCAATATCAATAACCTTACATGGCCCATATACCCTTCCAACAATCTTATGTTCCATATGGCTCACAAGCACTACAAAATCCACCTTATATTCCACAAGCAGGTCCTCATGTGCAACCTAGTCAAAATCCTATTCAAGGTGCATATGGTCAAATCCCAATCAGAACTTATCATTACCAATAGGGAATCCCTTAAGGAACCATTCAACAACCATTAATGTAACAAGGGAAACCTTTACAGTAGCAAGGGCAATCTTTGTAGCAATAGGGGCAACCTTTGCAGTAGTTTCAACAGCCTTTGCAACAAAAACCACAATTTGTCCAACAACCCAACCAACCCTTGTATCTGAAAGGTCAACCATTGCAGTAGCAAGGTCAAACCTTGCAGCAAAAATCTCAACCTATATATCAACAAGGTCAAAACTTGCAGACACAAGGCCAACCTCTATAGCAGCAGGGCCAACAACCTTATTACCAGGTTTAGCAAGTGTAACAACCGTACAATACATATGCCGCAAAAAATGTTTATCCTCCTTATGGTTATCAACAACATATGGTAGGTTAATATCAACCCTACCATGGACAAAATCCACCTTATGGTCAAGGTACCCCTCAGTGGGGGGAAAATTAAGCCCCTTATGGTCAAAATCCTCCACTTTGGGGGCATAATCCTTACCAACAAGGTTGGAACCCACAAACTGGGCCTTATCAAAAGCCTTATATTCCTTTTAACCTGCAATTGCCTTTTTTAGTGCCATTGGAATTTCTCGATGCCTCGAAGCTTAATAATGATCCAATTCATCATTTGCCTTATTGGCTTCCATTTCCCACTAAAATTCTAAGTGATTGCCCAAAATTTGAAGGAAAAGCTAAAGAGGATCCTTAGGTCCATGTGATGACATATCACTCATGGTGTTCTTCTAGTTCCTACGTTGATGATTTCGTTCATCTCCATCTCTTTTAGTGAACCTTGATAGGTCTTGTCACCAAGTAGTACATCGAGTTTCCTCAAGGTACCTATGCAGACTTCAACTCTTTAGCCATGGCCTTCCTCACCCAGTTCCAGTTACCGGTTCTTTATGAAATTGGTACTCACTTTCTTACATCTCTGAAGCAAGATACCATGACCCATATCTCAAATCACATCCATGAATCGAGATGTTGGCGCTACGTCATCAAATTTGAAATCCCTGATGAGTTGTTGACCAAATGGTTTACCAAGTCATTTGTAAACAGAATCATTGCATACATAGGAATGGATGATTGTGTTACTAAAGATTAAGCTATTGTCCATGCCCATTATTTAGATTTGATTTATTCCCAATCTGGCATGCTGTATGAAATGTTTCATGATGCTCCGAGGCCATCTTTGGATCCAACATCTTTGAAGTCTCTCGATGTGCCATATGTTGATGGTGTAATTGGATCAATATCTCAAACTTCCACTAAGGCTTCTTCGAAGGAAAAATCTGTTTCAAATACTGGTTCCATTCATCCTTTGGAAAACCCATCGAATCCTAGTAAAACCTCCGAGGTCAACACCATCCAGTCTATTGTGGCATATAAAGCCTCAAAAGGTAAGAAGAATGGTAATGGGAAAGAAAAAATCTGATACCTCAAAACAGGATCCTCCTAAGTCATCTGCTGATGATGTCTCTAAATGGAAGCTAAAATATCCTTGCCTCATTTGTGAGGAATATCATTATACCAAGGATTGTCCTTGAAGTGCAGAAGTTAGTCATTTATTTAAAGGGACCCCAGCTCTATTGAAAGAGCCATTCCCATATCAGCAGACTCAATTGGTAGACCAACCAAAATCCTTTGCCTCATCTGGTTCTCAGGTTTACATGATGTTGGGTTCATTACGTATCTTTGTAGCCACTTGATCAAAAGATTATCAAACCTCTCAAAAGCAAATGGGGGAAAAATAAGCCACATATATACCTTCTACTTCTTCTCCACCAAGTTCTAGGCCTCGCCATATCAAGAGACCTAATAATGAATTCGTTATCCAACCTCCTCCCAAAGTTGTGCTTTAGAAGTCATCCTATAGCCCGAACGTTAGATTTGTTCAGCATTATAGTATTGTCGAAGATTTAGCCCAAGCACCTTCAACAATGTCTTCTTTGGAAGTTCTCCAAACCATCCAATGTAGTGGAAATCATTATTTTCCGCTATAGGAGGCATCGATCCTACTGATTTGAAATTGATACTTTTGATCTTGAAAACCATGTTCCTCCTCTTCCTCATCAGATTGTATTTTTTATTCAAGTCATTATAAAAGGAAAGATAATCCATCGAACTGTCATTAATGAAGATGCTTCCACAAGTATCATGTTTGTTTAATGTTGGAAAGCTATTGGCTCTCCACCTTTCAACCAGTCCCTGAATACTTTGGAGGAATTTGATGGCAGAGGCTCCTATCCTTATGGTATTCTAACAAGTTTGCCCATCATTTTGGAAGGAAATACTGTCAAGTTACAAGTAGAAGTTGTAGATGTGAATCTGAATTACAACCTTCTACTTGGGTGAAGTTGGACCCATGCCATGTTTTCTGTTGTTTTCTCTTTGTTTCAAGTGCTCTATTTTCCTCATGAAATAAAAATTGTCACCACCGATCAATTGTCCTTTTTCTCTTCTGGTACCTCAAATGGCAACATTGCATATGTGGGAAATACTAATATTCCATATGAGAGCATGGGAGCAGATCTTTTCAAGGATTCTACTTTAATGGGAATTTTTTTCTCCCATATCCACATATCACCTTGATCAACATGATTTCTATCTCCATTGACTTGTGGATTGTTCCTTCTATGGATCAAGTTGATTCATTTGGTGACACTATGCTGACAAGTCCCTTAGAAAAAGCTTATCATGAAATTGTCTCAGCTTTAGCGACTCCTTCAGAGAATCATGATGTTCTCAATATGCAACTGGATACCTATTCATGTTCTCCTTGGTTTGGTTCTTGGGATTCTCGGGATCCCTTAAGCGAGATATTCCCCACCGACGAGATTATTTTTGAGGTTATGTCTCTTGATGAAACACCTTGGAATGATGCCCGTCATCATTCCTCGTTTCTTCCAAGTCTAATTGAGATTCCTGTGTGTCTTGAAGCTTTTGTTTCTCATAACCCGATGCACCCACTTCAAACACCTATTCTAGTGCATGAAGTTTTGTCCGAAGGTCATATGGGAAATATTACTACAACCATGCCAATTGACATTTCCATTAAACCTAGAATTGTTGAGAAGATTCATATTGGAGTTTCATGTTCTCCTTATGAGATCAGGATTTACATTGACCTTTTCAAAGAATTTCGTAATGTCTTTGCTTGGTCATATGAGGAAATTCTTGGTATTGATCTAGTTATTGTGGTGCACGAAATACCCACGTATCCTGATGCGAAGCCCATTCGCCAACAACTCTATCCCATGCATCCCAGGAAGGCCGCTGCTATTAAGGGAGAAGTTGAAAAACTTCTAAAGGCTGGTTTTATTTACCCTATCCCATTGACATATTGGGTCTGTAATATTGTACATGTTACTAACAATCCGAATTTGTGTTGATTACCATGACATCAACTGTGCATGCCCTAAAGATAACTATCCTCCTCCCTTTATTGATCAAATCATTGATGAGTGCGTTGGGAGTGAGATATTCTCTTTTATTGATGGTTTTTCAGGTTACAACCATATTAATATATTACCCACTAATCAACACAAGATGCCTTTCATCTATCCACGAGATATTTTTTCTTATAAGAATCTCCCTTTCGGTCTGAAGAACATTGGTGCTACCTTTCAGAGAGAGATGTCATATGCCTTTCATGATATTAAACACATTGTTCAACCTTATCTAGATGACTTATTGGCTCATTCCGCTAAGTGTTGTGACCATCTGGACCATCTTTGAGCAATTTTTCTATGTTTTTGACACTATTGTATTCACCTCAATCCGCATAAATGTGTCTTCTACATAGAATCTAGTCGGCTCTTGGGTTTTTTGTGTCCAAAGAAGGTATCCAAATAGATCCTATGAAAGTTGAGGCTATTTTAAATTTACCCCCTCCTTCGTCGCTACACCAATTATAGAGTTTGCAAGGAAAGGCTAATTTTCTTCGTTGCTTTGTCCCTGATTACACTGATTTTTCCAAGGGATCTACTCGCTTGCTCAAAAAGGGGATCCCATTCATTTGGGATGAAATTTCCAAAAATTATTTCAATGCTCTAAAGAAAATTCCCATCTGTGCTCCTTTATTGCACCCCCCTTACTATCATTGTGATTGTTTCCTATACTTGGTCGTGGCTGACAGTACCGTTGCTATGGTGCTGGTCTAGGATGATGATGATGGAAATGAACATGTGGTTTATTATTTGAGTCAAAATCTTATTGACACTGAAATTTGACATGCTCACATTGAGAAATTTTCCTTGGTAGCAATCCATGTTATTCAACAATTTCGCCATTACATTCTTCTACGGAAGGCCATAATGATTTCTGACTACAACCCCATGACTTATATTCTTACTCATCAATTTCTTGGGGGAAAATACTCTAAATGGATTGCTATCCTACAAGATTTTTATTTGGATTTCACTACCGCGAAATCAAAGAAATCTCTCATTTTTTCCAAATTTATCTATGCCCTTCCTTGTGCAAACACCTCCACTGATTTTACTAAGAAGATTCCAGATGAAAATTTGTTTCTCATTAGCACTCTCGACCCATGGTATAGTGATACCATTTTTTATCTTTAGAATTGAACATTCTGAATTGATTTGCCTCGATCTGACTGACACCACATCCAGCATCAGTGTCAACCTTATTGGATTATTGGTGATACGTTCTACCGAGTCGATGTTAATTTTGTTCTTCATAAATGTCTACCACTTGAAGAGGTTGAGCGAGTCTTGAATGACTACCACTCTGGGGCATGTCATGGTCACATGTCAGGCTATGCCACTACTCAAAAGATTCTTCACATCGGTTATTTCTAGCCTTCTATATTCAAAGATTGTATTCTGACCATTCAAAAGTTCCATTCAAATTTATAACCACAAACAACACACCCCGTGAGAACCCTTACACCCAGACGTTACCATTGGCCCATTTTTTAAAAGGGGCATAGATTTCATGACATGTAACCCTCTCTCGGCTGAGGGGCCTAGCTATATCACCATCACTGTCGATTATTTTACTAAATGGGCTGAGGCGATGCCCACATATAATGCTCATTGTACCACTGCTGCTCAGTTCCTCTTTAACCATGTCATAGCTTGTTTTGGCGCCCCTCAAGCCATTGTCACTAATCATGGATATCATTTTCATCTGTACATGATGGAAAAGCTAACTGCCTAGTTGGGTCTTTGCCACGATAGTTCAACTCCTTACTACCCACAGGCCAATGGCCAAGTTGAAGCAATTAACAAAGTCTTGATTACTATGCTCAACACACCATTGGGAAGCATAAAAAGGATTTACATTTGATGTTATTCTTGGCTCTTTGGGCATATTGGACTTTGTCTAAGATAGCCACTGGTTTCACTCCATTCCATCTGGTTTATGGTTTAGACACGACACTCCCGATCAAGTGTGAAATTTCTTCGTTAAAATTAGTTATCGTGTTACTCCCCGATACCTCACCTGAAGAGGGGCAGTTACTTTATCTCGAGAGGCTTGATGAGACCCATCGTATTGCTATGATAGTGATGGAAGCACAGAAAAAATGAGTTAAATCCCATTTTGATCAAACTGTTTCTCCACGCATTTTCATTGAAGGTGACTTGGTCTTGCTATATGATCAAGCCAACAATAAGTTGGGAGCTGGGAAGTTTGAACCTATGTGGCATGGGCCATATATCGTTAAACGTGTCTTGCAAAAAGGTGCCTATGAGCTGGTTGACTACGAAGGTAATGCATTATCACAGCCCCACAACGGGCTTTATCTAAAAAACTATTCTAAGTGAATTCTGTGTAATTAATTTTGTACATTAGTGTGTCAATTCATTGGTGTGTAGTTTTGAATTTTTGGTGTGATTGTTTCCTTTGTAGACATTTTCCTTCTGCTTGCCTTGTGTTCCACTCAGTTTACATATGTCATCAAACCATTATGTTGGTTTTGTTGATGGTGCTTGTCATAACACATAGAACTTATCTTTCGCAGCTTGAGCACTCTTTTCCCCTGATGGCAAGTTGATCGACTTACAAGGTATTTTCCTGGGACGAACAACTAATAATATTACCGAGTATAGCGTAGTTATTGAACTGTTATTAGAAGTCATTGCTCTTGGCATTAGAAATTTAGTTGTTAAGTTAGATTCACAGCTTCTTGTGTTAAAATTGAATAGTCATTACTCAGTAAGAAATCCACAAATTTTGCTTATGTATCTATGTGTTTGATTACTAGAAAGGAATTGTGATTATATCACATATCATCACATTCCACAAAATTTGAATACCTTAACAAATTCATTAGAAAATTATGTTCTTGATAGATATTTGTGTAACTTATAAAACTAATCACATCATCATGATACATGAACACATAAGTAGAAGATAAAAACATATATATGTGTATATATATATATATATATCACGTCTATCAACATTTGTTATCAAAATCTAAAAAAATATGTTTTCTGAGACACATGGCTTTCAAAGCCTACAATAGTGCAAAAAACACGACTGGAAAGGCTATTTTCCCACATGATGCTCGCGATAGCATGAGACTACTCTAATCACTCATCCTAAAAGCTGACATAGTCTCATAGACACTCCTATTATATGCCTCTAGTATTGCAGTGGCATGTCATCTATAGTCACATATTCTAGAATCCCTCAGGGGATCACTTCTAGATTTCGTTCCATTTCTACCATAGGATCTACTCCTTCCTTGTATGGAGTATCTTCTATCTGACGTGCTACCACCATGGTATTGGTGACATGCCAAGACGGCCATTTGGCCCTACATCTACACATTTATCACAAGTAAACTCTTGGATACATTAAAAAAAAAACTCATAAAACTTGAAAAATTCCCAAAACAAGTTTTACCTACATCAATCCAATGTTCACCCGGTGGTAGAGGTAGATCTATATCTTCCCTGAAGTTCATTTCTGCATAAGCATATTAATTGACAACAATCATTTATTGGTACAACCAATCGAAAAATGGCAGAGAGAAATGTATCCGTTGGCCCCCTCCTCCATGAGGCATGATATCAGTCCATATGAGAAGCTTCAAATCTTGTCAAGTTGGATCCTCCACCTCTACCCACTGGTACTGAAATAGGGGCACACACTCTAAAAGGAAAGTGACCAAAATAGAATTAAAGCCAAACTGCTTCAAGTTCCCCAACTTGCCTTTGGTCAGTTGCCTCTTCATCTTGACCAGTAGTACTTTGCACCAATTGAACATTGTTGGAGTAAGGCAATCCACTACATACTGGAATTGTGATTTCGAGATCTTTTGTAAATCCTGCGCCCCAGTTATATGGGCCATGGTGTGTAGAATTATCCTTGAGGGAAGATTGTCTATAGTCATTATCTTCACCTTCCCGCTCATAGCTGTCTTTGCACCTGGGCAATGCCTTCTAATTAAGGCAGTGGTTCTCTCACCTCCACCACAATATCCAAAGAGTTGGACTCTTTCCCATCTTCTAGACAATCGAGTAATGAACTAGATATTAGCTACTTCCAGTTCTAGTTATTGGTATTCGATGATGAAGATCTTCCAATCAACATCCCATATACTGATCACATAATGTAGCAGCTCATTTTGAGCTCTAAGTCCTGGGGTTGGGAAGAATTTCAATAACCTACATTCCCTCAAAGCATTGACACATTCAACATTTTGGGCAGCCTGGTGATTCTACCTCATGGCCCCTTTCCTTCCATTCGATGACCATGTTGTCAAAATCTCTTGCAAAATAACTATTTACATTGATCAAATGCTTTTTCATGGATCAAAAACTCAAAAAATTTGATCAAGAGAGAATATTTCTCTTCATTTTTCCACCTTACAGCCAACTCATCTATTTTAATTGTTTATGTGCTAGCAGTGTGAGCGCCTTTTGGGCTCAAGGGAAATCAGCACAAATCCAATGAGCAGACTTGCTTTGATCGCCCCAGATTTTAAAATTTGAAATCCTGTCTTTTAACCAAAAATAATCCTAATAAATGACATGAAAGTAGAATTAAAATCAAGAGAAAATGATGATATCTTACCTGCAGCTGACGGTTCGTGAAATGGTTCCCTGGATCTCCCACACTGCTTGCCTAAAGAATCAATGAAAATAGGGTAAAATGCCCTCTCCAATTTACTCCAAGTGAAATGATAATTTTTTTTTTACTTTTGCTCTATTTATAAGTTTTTTAATACATTTTTTCCAATATCTTATTATTCTCCTCGATATTAGTGATGTGTGGTTGTCTTTGTGTAGATACATTTTTGAATGATTCAACTAGTTTTTATTTTATCTCTTTCTGGACTCATTAAAATTAAATGAAAAAGGAACCCCCGTAGAGTCATATTTGAGCTATTTTCTAACTCTTGAAAAATGAAAATATTTTTGAGTACTTGTCTTTTCAAACTCATTAAATTAAATGAATTTATGTCATCTCAGTATACATTTAACCCTTTTTCGGGTTGAGATTGACTATTTACGAAAAAGTACACCTTCGTCGATATGGTCAAGAGTTTCTCTCAAATATTTTTTTCTACCTTTACAGGTTCAAGAGAAAAATTATGAAAAGGGACACGATGGAGTTTTCTTTTTCATATATTTTTCAAACTCTCTAAATATGAAAAATATATCGAGTTCTTCTTCTGTCAGATTCGTAAAAAATTAAAACGGCGAAAGACTTGCCACCATGACGAGACCGAGTTTCTCCTTCCTAGGACTTGTAAAACTTACTAGGATGGATTCATTCGAAGAATGAGCTTATATGACAAGCATCTGCTGTCTCGTTCAAGCTTTTGATTAAAAATAATTGGGGTACTTGCTAGAAATAGTGGGGAAAATTAAAGTGAAACATCTCTTGTGTAGACAGCATGTCGCTCTTGAGCATGACACTCATCAATCTCTCTTGTCGAGTTTGGGATATCCTCACTCAGTCACTTGTCTTTCCAAGTTTGGGTGATCCATTTTCCCTCTCATCTGACTACTCCATTTCATCATCATGACCCATGGTCCTATGTTGCGTCGTGTTGCTGATATGTTCAAGAGAAGTCCTATCTACAGTTTATTACCTATACATTGTCTAACCCTTTGTTACAGTCTTGGATCATACTCATTCATTCCACTTTATTCCTTGTTTTGTGTCAATGATGAGGGAATCCCTATGGTCTTCCTTCAACGGGTCACTTCTTGTCGACTTTAGCTTATTATTCATGAAGATGATTTAGAAACTCCCTTCCAGTACCTTAGATCTTGCATGCCTTAATGGCACGTTCTTTGCATCCGATGATAGGTTTTCATTATTGGCCTTCGATCAGATGATTACATTATTGTTCGACTTTAACTTCTTTTTCACATTCACAGATTGTATTATCGTACCTTGAGAACCATTTCCATTATTAGTGGTTTATCTCGTGCTCGTTAACAGTTCACATAATTGGCCGGTAATCAAGTGGTTTTCTAGCATGTTTGACTTCGGCACATTCATTGGCATGTTAGAATTCGTACATTGATTGGGTTAGGGATGGAGCGCAAGACATTGAGTTTTGTTTGATATGACTCAAGCTGCATGGAGTTATGTATTGTTCATGATTGTACACATGTTTCTTCTATACAATTGATTGTGACCATAATGTGGGACTTTATATTTATAATGATGATGATCCTTCTATATTGGTTGGATGCGTCCACACCTTGGATCCTAGATTTACAGATGATCAATTTCATTCAGATGGATGCACCCATGTCGTGGATCCTTTCACATAGTTCTTTCTATTCAGATGGTTGCGTCCATACCGTGGATTCATATTTTGATATCAAATATGTATATGTATATGCATCCTTGATTTTTAGGTATCTTGACGGTGTTTGTGCTCCTCCTTGCAAAATCTCGTAAAGCATCTCAACCATCACTCCTTGATCTACCTTCATGCTTTAGGGGGCATCCATTACATAGTATTTTGTCATGCCTCCTGCACTTCCCTATGTCATATCCTGAAGTGCACAAAACTTGGCAATCATGCAGCGTACCCATCCTAATATATAGTTCAAATCCTCCCTAAAACACTGATGGAAACATGCCTTGAGCCTTCCCTGAAGAAGTAAGCTCTAAAACCCTAATTTCTAGACCAATGCAACCCTGACACTGGGAACTAGTCATCATGGTGAGCTGCATTATATTGGCCTCGTGTTGCCAGCACAGTTTTTACTTGGATACTCATGTTGATCCATAAAAGGCAAGTTTTCCCAAAGAGGAAAAGAAGCTTTGTGATTTAGAGGCTTCCATATCGATGAGCTGGAGGCTTTTTGGCATAGATGTGGTTGAATTCTCCCAGTATTTCCCTTTGATTTTATCCCTATGAGCTACCTCATTGAGATGAGGGGCTTCCCCTATCTTTAGAGAGATCCTAACTCCCTCTCCCTACCTATATATTCATCCTCTCCCATTCCAAAATGGTTGGTATTTGGTTATTTTCACCCTTATGTTGAGATAGTGCCTACATGCTACTCATTTTGCTTAGAGAAAGAGTGCTTGGAGAGCTTGAGCTTGGACTCAAACATTCACTCAAGGAGAGCTTATTTACATCAAGGCTTGGTTGTATGTTTCCTCCTTTATTTCATTAATATATACAACTGCTAGTTCACTTTTCATAAATGTTTGTGTTAACACATCATTTATCTTAATGCTCCTTGATCTGTTAAGTGAATTACTGGTGAGCTCTAGTATTGCGGCAATAATGCTACAACTCCTGGGGCTTCCTTCTTTACATTTTTCAACCCGGTAGTTCGTAAAAAACTTGGAAGCAACAGTGTTGTATGCACAAGTACTAGTTCTTACTACAGGCTATCACTTGATTAGTTGGCACAAGTTCGCTAGAAGCTTAAGCCAACTTCTATGAGTTCTTATAAGAAGCTTTTACTGTGATGGAAGAAAGCTAACCCTATGGAGGCTATTCTACTTGTAGAAAGAGAAGGAAAACTGAAATGAAACACAAACCCTAGCAAACTCTAGCAAACCCTAGTTGTGCAAGAAAAGAGATGGAAACTACTAAAATGGGTGCCATTAACTTCTTAAAAGGTAAATTGCATTTATTCAAGCTACTTCTAAAGAGAAATGAGAAGAAATCATCTTTTTGTATTTTTGGGTATTTTTATGTGAAATTATTATGCTTATGGTTTGACTGGTTGTGACTATGCAGAGGTTTGGTAGCAGAGGAGGATGAGGAAGGTGTGGAGAGGTCCTAAGAAGTCCCACATACCCTTCTAGAGACTTCCATTGTGATCAGACTTCGCAAAATCACTCGCATGAGCTTCTACAGGAGGCTGCAGGGGATCTACAAGAGGTTCTATAGGAGGATCTATAGGAGGATCTATAGGACGAGGCCAAAAGTGGTTTTTGGAGGTTTGAAGGTGGAAAAATGGTGGGAAAAGGGAAATGAAGGTTGGATGAAGGTGTTGGAGGGTCTAGGAATCTATCAATGAAGATTAGGAACCAAAGAGAGGGTTGGATTTGTTTAAAGGGGAAGAAAGCAACTTTGTACAAAAATGTAGAAATTAGGGCAAATTGGTGAAATGAGTGGGGAAATATTGAGAGATGAACTGATACAAGCTCTGCTATGGAGGAATGATAAGCTGGAGTGTTCTACAAGTGAGCTGCACACTTACTTCCAAAAACTGACCTAAGCAAGAACCGAAAAAATAGAGTTTACCTATTTTGACCGAAAATTTGACCTAAAAACAGAGACCTGCTGAACAGAGCTTCATGAATAGAAAATTATGTGAGAAATCCATGGTAAATGAACAAGAAAGGATCTAACCATGTGAATCCGAAATAATAACTACTTTTTGAACTCAAAACATCACACTCACAATTGCATGAAGGGAAAAACCTGTGTTTTTGGTGGCAGCATTAGTGCCTTGACCTCAAATCATGGTCCCAAGGAGGGAGAAAGGAGGACAAGACCTACTGGTAGCCTTTTTGGATCTTTCTCTATTACTACAGCAAAATAATTAAGCAACTTGAAGCAAGAAAAACTATTTTAACCATCAAAAGCAACCTATTTTACCAAAGCAAGATTTAACCTAAACAACAAAAATTATCCTATGAATGCAAGAAAAAACATATAAATACATAAAGGAGGTGCTAGGAAACTTGGGTTGGGCCCTAACCCAAGAGCTTTAGCCCTCTAGAAAATATTAGTGCTGGTTCAAAACTGGATTCATATTCATTGATAAAAAAAATAGTTGTTACATCACAAAACTGTCTTCAAAAAGAGCTCAAAAATGAGTTGAGTACAAGGCTGCACAGAAGTGCGAAAATAGACTATCAAATGGCTAACCTACTGAGGCTTCAAGCCTTCTTATTTATACAAGTGGGGACACCCAACAATCCTCCTAAACTTAAGGAACTTGGTTGCCTAAAACTGGGGATAATAGCAGCCCTACTTGACTTGCTTGGCTGCCCCTTGGAATCATCGATGTGGTGGACTTTGTACTCTGAGCCGCTGATGGAGAACTCAAGGAAGGGGTAATTAATGAAGGAGAAACCCCTCCTATAAGTCCTCAGCCTTTTTTCCTCAAGTTTGGCTACCATTCTGCTCATAAATGCTTGGTCCTTGTCCAAAATTGTCCAAAAATATGTAATAAACACTCATTAAACTATGTGGCAAAGTGATTATCCCCATTCACTCAATTGACATAAATATATTCAAGAACATGCACAAAACTATTGAGAATGGTGGATTAAATGAAAATATTAGGCAAAATGAACCGATACAGTTACCCATTTGTGGGGCTCATCATCACCCCCCTGCTGAATGGGTTGCTCATCCTCTGAGCAACTAATCCAGTTCTTCATCTTTAATAGCTTTAACAACTTCCCTGACGTCCCAAGCCTCTGATGTTATATCCTCTTCCCTATCATGAAAACCTACTTTTCTATCCACTTCCTCCCGATGTTTCTGTTCTTCCTCCCCTTTAAACCCTTCCAACAGTCCTAGCAGTAGTGGAGGACTGAACTTAAAGCCAATCCAATTGGCTTTTAAGTTTTGCATTTATATAGGGGAACTCTCATCATAGCCTCCCTCATTCTGGTTGGGGAGTGATACTCCCTGATCTTTAGGCTATGTGACAAGGTATTCTGCCTTCTCATGCATGCATGAAGGCAATCATCACCAAATAATCTCTCCATATGTTCAAAATGAGCGATAACTTGTGCTTGTTTGTCAACATAATCAGGGAGAACTTGATGATTGTCTGCAAGGTGTTGATGGGAATAAATGAGAGGTAAGGGGTTTTCTAGTTCTACCCTTATCATGAGGGGTTCACTTAGCTCCTTTGTCATGATCTTTTGAATTTCTACTGCCCTCTTTTCTTCACGGCTCAACCAAGAAGCCATAGCCATGAGTTGTAGGTCTCCTAGTGCAAAATTTGGATCCCATAAGTTCATGTTTGATAGTGCCATATTATGGAGGTAAAATTATGCTAATTTGGCTCTATCCTCGATTGAACTGTTATCACATAAATGCATAAACTGATCATAATTTTGGAATGGGATTGTGCCCCTCTAGGCCAATGTTTTGATCTAGAATTGGAGCCATTGGTATTTGAGATATAGTGCATAGGATCTAGCTGGTTGTCTACACTGCAAGGTCTCCATTGCCCAACTAGCCATGCAGGCCATATGGGCTTCCTTTTCCTGCAACTGCTGTTTCAAAATTAGCACTTCAGTTGCTACATGAGATTCTTTTTCTTGCTGTTGTTTCATCAGCATTTCAACATCGGTCTGTGGCTCTTCCTCTTGCTGCTATTTCTCTACTGCTTCATTATCTACTAGGGGACCTTCTTGTTGTTATTGTCCTTAAAAAATTGGCAACTTGTCTCCCCCTTGAGTTTCCTATTCCTGTAACTAATTTTTCAGCAGTTCATTTTCTTCTTGTAGTTGGGCTCTTCTAATGCTCTCTATGTGCCTTACCATGCCCAACTCCCTTCTTAACTCTCTCAACTTGTCTTCGAGGTGCCCTATATCTTCCACTCCTTTAGATTTAGCAATCTGCATCCAGGTGTGGGTTCTAACCCTTTCTTTTTCTAATTCAAAGAAAAGAGGCATAGCGAATTTTTGTGGGATGACATTCCCACCTTCTAGAAGATAGTAATATGAGCCTAAATTAGGCTGAGGGCTTGACTTAGGTATTTCTTTTGCCTTACCTTTCTCTTGTGATTGTTTTGCTGCCTTATTTTCCAATTGTTCAGTTTCTTCTAGCTTAGCCAGTGTCTCCTGTAGAGAAGTTTGAGCTTCCTCTAAGACTACCCTAGAGTCCATTAATTCAATTCTTTCCTTCCAGGTAGAGGTTTTGGGACTCCCAATCTCATAGGTGATAGAGATTTTGGAGGGAGATTCCTCCTTTTTCTCAGTAGGTGCATCCTCAATGATTATGGGTTCTTTAGATGGTGGTTGGGGCTTGCCTACCTTAATCCTGGTGCTCCTCTGGGCTTTGAAATACATAGATTTCTGTCTTTTTCTCTTGCCATTTTTCTTAGTTGGAGTGCTCAATGCAGCAAGCACATCTGTTGCTTCCCTTGCTAGTGTTTTAGGGGATGTTTCTTCTTGCTATTCTTCTCCTTCATCTCCTGCAGTTTTTCCTATGTCTGCTGTTTTTGCTTTTGTCTCTACTACCTCTGGTGGTGTTTTCTCCTTATCTTGCTGAGTCCCTACCTTTCCCGTGGCAGTCTTTTTCTGAGATTTCTTGGGCTTTTTTTTCTCAGCCTTTGTCCTCTTCCTCTTTTTTGTTTTTGAGGCCGTTTTCTTTTTTGCCTTAGGCTCAACAGGGGTTTTGTCAAGTTTCTCCTCTTCTTTCTACTTCTCCTCTGTTTCTTCTTCTATTTGAATATTTTGTGCCTCCTCATGAATTTCCATCTCAATTGTCTCTTTCTGCTCCTCCTCCTCACTACCATATGGGCTAATTTCACCAGTCAAAGTTTTGATGTCATCTCCTCTAGACATATTCCTGAAAATTTCCCAAGCTATGGGGATGGTGTATGCGTGTAGGGCATCTTCCACCAATAATTTAGTGAGGCCATGGTGAGCCAGCTGTTCTGGAACCCCTGCATTCAACTTGGTGCCACATTCTATCAAAGGTTGGAGGAGGAAATATGGGAGATTGAGTTTCCTCACTACAGGTAGGTCCATCCCATATCTCAATTCATGCAACAACCTGAAGTGATATCCATAAACTATACTGAATCTTCCTTCACAAGTGATGTATTTCATGATCTGGTAGCTGACTTCACTCCATGGAGGAGGTAAGCTTGTCCTTCTAACCCCATTCTTATCCTCTACAAGATGTTCATCAGGCTGAAAGAATGTCTTTTTAGCAACTTGTCCCAATGGTTTTTCCTCTTTGATTTAAGGGAGCCCAAGTGGAAGACCTATGATTCTGTTGATAAAATCTGGTGTAAGCTCTAGGGTCAGACCGCTGAAACTGATTGTTGCATGTGTTTTCTAGTGGGGTCTTAAGGACATAAAAAATTCTTCAGTCACCTCCTCATCATGTCCATGAATTCTCTCAAAGAAAGGCATCCGGTTTTCCCTGGTGAAGAGGGCCAGCACCTCAGGGTGCTAATGCAAATTGTTGGAGTTCAAAGGCTCCTTTCTCATAAAACCTCCTGGCATGGTGTTTAGTGGTTTCTGAAAGTGCTCAGGTGAGGAAAAAAACAATTTCCAAAACCATAAATAGAGGGATAGCTGAGTTTTGTTTTTTTTTTTTAACTGTAGGAGGAATTTCCCGTGTGCTTCTTCTTTACAACATCAATTTGCAATTCTTCCCTCTTCAAACTGTTCTTAACCTGAATTTGCTTCTCAGTTTTGAACAAATAATAAAGACTTTTATAGAATAGAGAATGTATAACGCAATGTTTTTTCTTCAGAGAGTAGACAGACTTGCAAATTCATTTTTTCAAAATAATGTGAGGAAGACAAAAGACATATTTTGAATGTAGAGAGGAAAACGGAGAGACTGTGTAGAACTTAGAAAAATACAGGTGGACTTTTAAGCTTCACTTTCCTTTCTTTTTCTCAACTCAATGCTGTATTTTTAATCCACCACCCTATATAAATATATCATATGTAGAGCGGTTTCCCGAGCCTACCTCTTTTCAAGCCCGAATTTGACAAAAATTCTGACTTTTTCTACTACAGAGCTGCTCTTTGGCCTTCCTGTAGAAAGCCTCCCGTAGACGGTGTTCCTACTCCTGTAGAATGAAGTAGTGCTCTTGTAGAGCCCGATAGGCAGGAGGGTTTTGAAAAACTGGCAGAAAATCACTGTTTCGTTGTTCTAAAGGTGCTAGGTGAGTATTTCTGTCGAGAACTTCATGAATGAGAATGAAACAAAGGATGGTGGAGGCATAGACTGCACTGTACTTAACTGATGGCATAATCTGCGGTGAGGAGGTGAGGTGGCCGGATGGGTACGTTATCCTCATCTGGACTGGTTTTCCTATGCCAATGTAATTATGGTTTTGCATGTTGCTTGACCACCATCACCTCCCTCATCCCGTTATGCACTGCCACCACTACCGGTTGTGAGTTTTTTCTTTCCGAGTTGATGGGCCACACATGCTGACTGCGTATCTGATTTGCGGTTTGAACTGGATGAGGCTCATTTGAACTCCATGAGGGTGTGTGAACTGAACTAGGGAAACTGGCCACTAATTCCGTTTAATCATGACCACTCTCATAGTTCATGCAGTTTGTAAATAATATTCATGCAATCGAGGAATATGTTTAGCCAATTACTTGCTAATTGCAACTGTGTTCTGCATGCTTCGGACCTTGGCACTTTATTTCCTTGTTGTTGTTGCTACTAGTGCTCTGCATGCTCGGCCTTTGGCTTATGCTGATGATTTCTCGATCAAGCTCTACTCCTTGCATGCTTCATACATCCAGCTATGCTGACCCTGTCCTTGGAGTTTGTTTTTCAAAGGGATCAACTGCTACAGGAATCCTCTAGGATTTCCTGTAGCGGCTTCTCCTTCTGAAATTCAAGTTGATGCTGGAGTAGGGGCTAAAAAGACTATTGAGGAAGGTTTTGAATGGAAAGAAATAACAGCTGGAAGGTATTAGGTAGGAATAAGCAAGGAACGTTGCTACTCTATTTGTCATTATTTTTTTGTGTTTACAGAATGAAAGAAATATAATTTTTGTATTTTTCTGTGCAAGGAAAGAAAAACGAATGGAAATGTGAGTGTGCAGGGATGGAATGGAGAGTTAGGCAGATGGATGGTGGCAGGGAGGTTCACAGGCCTTCTAGACAAGTTTCCAGCCCTCGGGTTCTTCTCTGAAATTGATTTTGGCCTCTTTGTGATTTCTACAGGAGCCTCCTATAGAATACACAGAGTTTCCTGTAGGATGCGAAATTTTCAGCACAAATGAGACCAAGGCTTGGGAATGGATAATGGTGATGGAGGGATGGACTATGAAGGGTGTATGCAGCCTGGCCATGTCTTTTCCTCTTGTGTGATCCTTTTGCAACCTGTAATTTATTCAAAAGAAGTTAGTTTTTTGCCCCCTCTTTTTTTTAAGACAACTAAGGCACCTCCAGGAGGTTTTCACCCTCACTGCCTACCCTGGGCGCCTCCAAGAGGTTTTCACCTAGGGATCTTTTATTCATTTTCTATTTTTTTCTCTGTTTTTTCCTTTTTTTCCTTGTTTTTTTTTGATTGCTCAGGGTGTGAGTGGAGTGGAGATAAGGACCTACTCCACTACCAACACTGTTTTTCTCAGGTTCTCAATGAACTCTTGCTTGGAAAGGGGCTTCCTGTAGATCTTCAATCTATGCCCATTGACGAGCATGGAGATGGCTTCTTCATCTATGGTCCAGATAAGCGCTGAACCATTGTCATTGCATTTTTCTACTGTATATGGTCCCAGCCATCTTGTCATTAGTTTTCCCTTGAAATCTTTATATCTTGAATCATGTAGCAGTGCCCAATCTCCTTGTTGGAATGGTTTTTCTTTGAGGTGTCTGACATGCCATATTTTTCTTTGAAGTTGGACTGCCTCTGAGTGGAGTAGGGCCTGCATTCTTTGTTCATCCAATCCATTTAGCTGAAGCAATATTTCCTTTTGTACATGGCTGAGATCTAGGTCCAGTTGAGCTGCCATCTTTAATGTGTTATATTCAAATTCTATTGACAACAGAGCTTTCTTCCCATAGACCAGCTCATAGGGTGTAAACCCTGTGGTGGTTTTCCAGGTAGTGTTATAGGCCCAGGTGGCCTCAACCAATCGATCTACCAAATCTTTTTTGTTTCTACTCACTACATTAGTCAAAATCCCTTCCAAAGCTCTGTTAGTGACTTCCACTTGCCCATTTTCTTGTGGATGATAGGGGGTGGAAGTTCTATGCTTAATCTTGTGGTGTGTGAGCAGGTCTTCAACCAAATTGGAGGTCAACTGACTCCCTTGATCAGTGATTAACTCTCTTGGATAGCCAAACTTGTAGAAGATATTTCACTCAAAAACTCAGCTACTTTTTCTTCTGTTGTTGCCTTGATCACTTTTGTTTCTGCCCATTTCGTCAGGTAATCAGTACACACAATGATGTAAGATTTCTGTTTTGAAGGATGGTTGATAGGACCCACAAAGTCCATTCCCCACTTCTAAAATGGCTCAAAAGTCACTTGGGGTTGCAGGGGCATCCCATCCCTTGGAGTAGGTTTTCCCATCCTTTGACATTGGTCACTTTGGCTTACATATCTCTTGACATCTTGATGAAGAGTAGGCCAATAGTAACTGGCTTGCAGAATTTTGAAGGCAGTCGTCTTTGTTGCAAAGTGGCCCCCATAGGGCCCATCATGACATGTTAGGAGGATGTCAAAAACTTCCTCCTCCCTGACACATCACCTCAAAATCTGATCTGGGCCAAGTTTAAAAAGATTTCCCCCAATCCAAGTGAATGGGGCACTTCCTCACAATCTTGCTCTTCTCTTTTGAGGATAGGTGTGGTGGAAACTGTGCTGAAACAAAATAATTTTCTATATCAACAAACCATGGAGAGAGTATTGAAATAGCAATTAGGTGTTCATCTAGCATTTGATCATCCACCATTCCTTCTTCACCTACAGGAAAATTTAGTCTGGACAGAAAATCAGCAACAACATTTTCCTTACCTGGCTTATCAACAATTGTCAAATCAAATTGCTACAATAAAAGTAACCATCTAATGGTACGAGCATTTACATCTAGTTTATTCATCAAATACCTAGTCACAGCATGATTAGTGTTTATGAATGTTTTATAGTCGATGATGTAGTGTCTGAACTTGTTTAGGGAATGGACTATGGCTAGGAGCTCCTTTTTGGTCACAGCGTAGTTTAATTCTTCCTTGGACAGGTTTCTACTGACAAAGTATATGGCATAAGGTAGCTTCTCTTCAACTTGCCCTAAGGCTGCTCCTATCGATTTGTTCGAGGCATCTACATGAATGTGGAAAGCTAGGGCCCAGTTTGGACCTCTCAAGATTGGGGAAGTTACTAGCTTACCTTTCAAGGCATCTAGAGTCTCCTGACAGCTGTCAGTCCATATGAACTCATCATCTTTTCCTAAAAGACCAAACAATGGAGAGGCTAGCTTACTAAAATCCTTAATGAATCTTCTATAATACCTTGTTAAGCCTAGAAAACTCCAAACATCTCTTACCTTTTGAGGTGGTGGGACCCTTTGGATGATAGCAATCTTGTTGGGATCCACCTGTAATCCTTGCTGAGAAATTGTATGACCTAGCACGGTCCCTTCAGTCATCAGGAATTGACATTTTTTAGGACTAAGGGACAGGTTCATTTCAATACACTTGGCTAAAACTTTCCTCAGGTTAGTCAAAGCTTCCTGGAAGTTATAACCATAAGGGGTAAAGTCATCCATTAGATTTCCACTTAATCATGAACCAGTTCAGCAAATATGCTCAGTACTGCTCTCTGGAAAGTGGTGGGAGCATTGCACAACCCAAAAGGAAGGACTTAGTAGGCAAATGTACCCCATGGACAAGTGAAAGTGGTCTTATCTTGGTCTTTTGGGCTAATTTGGATCTGGTTGTACTCGCTAAACCCATCTAGGAAGGAGAAGAACTTCTTCCCTGCCAGGCCATCTAACACTTGATCTATGAAAGACAAAGGGAAATGGTCCTTCTTGGTGGCCTTGTTTAGTTCCCGATAATCTACATAGATTCTCCACTTCCCATTTTTCTTTGGCTTTAACACCAAAAGAGAAACCCATTCGTTGTCAGAGATGGGGTAGATGAACCCTGCATCGAGCAACTTTTGTAGTTCTTCTTTGACAATGTCTTTGAGGGCGGGATTCATCCTCCTTTGGGGCTACCTGACTGGTTTATAATCTTCTTTAATATAAATTTGATGAGTATTGATTGAAGGGTGGACTCCTTTCATCTCCTTATAGCTCCAAGAAAAAGCATCCAAGTGATTGTTTAACAAGCTACACAGTTCTTTCTCCTGAGAGGTGGATAGGGATGAGTTGATCTTCAAGGCTTTTTCTGGGCCAAATTCCACATTCTTAACTCTGAGAGAGGTCAGATTAGCCACATAGATATCAACTAAAGGGTTGGCTTGGGTTTCTTCCACCAACTCTACTAAGGGAAACACACGGAGGGGTGGATTCTAAATCAAGTTCTCAATAAGATCATCCTCGGTTTGTGAACCCCCCATGGTAGCCTCTACTGTATACAATGGTGTGGAATAGACTTCATCCTCATCTTCCTCCTCCAACTAGAGAGGTAAATCATGTTCTAGTAGAGGTTGGGTAGGAGGATAGAGGACTAGCTGTTTGGACATATGCCCATTCTTGATTGTCATGTTCCTAGCTCGATAACTGATGTAGGCATTTGCAATAGCCAACCTAGGTCTTCCCAGGATGAGAGGATACCCAGTGAGCTTTGCTTTTGGTTGGAGAACTAGGAAATCAATAGGGTACTCCTAGGAATCAATAGAGACCATGACATCTTCCACAATCCCCTCAGGGGTCACGTTGGAGCGGTTTGCTAACTGTAATACTGTTAAGGTCTTTCTTAGGGAACCCGGAAGGTTGAGTTTGAGCATAGTGTCCCTGGTCATCACATTAATGGTAGCCCCTAGATCAATCAAGGTATGGGGGATTATGGTGCCATTGATGTGGACATACTACAAGACTCCCAGGGTCTAGATATTTTGGACAGATTACTTGTCCCAACATCAAGTTGCACAATTGTCCTATGAGATTGATAGTTGTGTCATCTCTCTTGCACCTGCTTGGGTGCTTGAAGCACTTCTCCTTGATCACCTTGTTATATATAGGCACATCCTTTATGGCTTCGAGAAGTGGTATTTTTACACCTAACTATTTCAGTTCTCCCAAAAGTTCAGTTTCTTCTGGGGTCAGTTGTGTGGTTCCAGTTAGTCTCTCAGGAAAGGTTGGAATGACTTTTGGTTCACTTTCTTATTTTTCTTCCTCATCCTCCTTAGGAGGAGGTTGGCTATCAGGAAGAACCTTCCTAGATCATAGGTTAATCTCCTAAATCTCCACAACATAGGTCAGGCAAGATGTTTCTCCACTATATACCTGCTGGGCATGTCTGTTGTTGGAGTTTGGGTTCAGTTAAGCACGTATTTGGGGTTGTCTTGGAGGAGCAGGAGGTAATGGTTGTGGTTGAGGAGGTGGTGGAGGCAAAAGAGCTGGAGGAGAGTTATATTGGGGCCTCCACCCTTGATGAGGTGCATTCCACTGAGGCTGTGGCTGAGCATAAGGATGAAACGAATGAGCAACTGGAGGAGCTTGGTATTGAGGAGGATATGACCAAGGAGGGGGTGTGGACCAGCAAGGATGAGTAGGGGGTCCCTAAGAAGGCATGGAAGTGGCTTTACTGGGGTTGTAATAGCTCTGGGATGTCCCTTGCATTCCCTGCTAGTAAGGTCTGGGTCCATGTGGCCTCCTTTGGTTCATGAAATAGAGTGGTTCAGTGGCTCCTTCAGCCCCCTGATATGTAGCTTTGATTTCAGAAAAGGAAGGGCATTCATTCGTAGGATGGTTTTCTTCACAGACTAAACACACTTCTATAGAGTGCAATGGACATTCGTTCCTAGGATGCTTTCTAGTGCACTTGGGACAAAAAAGGGCCAAAGCCCTCTCGGCTTCCTCTTGTTTCCTTTTGATATGCAAGGTATCCATTTGCATGGTAAGATTCTATATCACCTTGCTCTTGAAATCTTCTAGTCGATTCTCAAGTTCATTTCTAAGTGATGAACTGGATGAGGATGTACTGGCTAAAGGTTGACTTCCCCTACCTCTCTTTCTAGCTGACCTAGAATGGTTTCTAAATACAGTTTTTATGTCATCATAAGGTAGCTGGTAGATGTCTCCCCCAACCAACAAATGGAGGGTATCTAGAAGGTCTTCAGGGACCCCTCTGAGTAGTACCAACTTTAGAGATTCAAGGTTAAGTGTGCACCTGGCCCTTTTATAACTGAGTTGAAACCTCTCTTCATAGTCTTCTAAAGATTCATCATTACCCATGGTCATTCGGAAGATCTCTTCCTTAGTATCCTTTGACCTGCAGTAGTCCCAGTATTTTTCACTAAAGACTTGCTGCATGTGAGCCCAAGTTGTGATACTATTTCTAGGCAACCCCATGAACTAGTGCAAGGCTACGTCCTTGAGGGTAGAAGGGAACAATTTCAACTTCTGCTCATCTTCTGCATAGTCATAGGTTCGGCAGAGAACAACAAATTCAAACAAGAAAGTATCAGGATCTTCAGTAGTCAGTCCATGGAAGTGAGGTAAGGCTGAAGGACTTATGTTTTTCATTTTTGTGTCCCCATTGGTCTCTGGGATAGGATAGGCACCTTCTATTCTTTCCCCATTTCCTCTAACATTTATGTTTTCAGCCATGGTCTCAAGAGGAATGGTTTCTTGCTCTTCTTCTGTTATAGAATCTTCGTATATCTTTGGAGGTTCACCTATAGGTTCTTCTAGATCACTACCACCAAAAAAGAGAGAAGGGTGACTCAGTGATGTGGTGGGGGTGTTGGGTAGAAATTTTCCTTAATTGTCTCTGTTCTTACGAGGCATGAAAGGAAATCTCTTTTTTTGGGTGATTGTTTGTTTCTTTTTTTGCTTGTACCTGCAAAAACTGAAATGGATTGAACAACAATTGCAACTAACTAAAATGAACATAGAAAATTTTAGGGGCGAATATTCGCCCTTTGGCAAAATTAAGGGGTTTTAAATTTTTAGTGGGCGAATATTTTGTATCATAGTACATTTTTACAAATCACCTCAAATAGCCCACCTTATTTTAAGGGAGAGGGTAAAAAAGGTAAATTTAGCCCTTGAAATTAGGAGTTACAACCTTCCATTCGCCCATTTTCAAGAATAGGTTTTATTTAAGTGAATCCATTCGCCCATTTTCAAGAATAGGTTTTATTTAAAGTGAATCCTATGGG
>APFE030556388.1:0-19210 GCA_000404065.3 Pinus taeda | reverse complement strand
TACATATTATATTATTGATAAAATCGCCTTCCATTTTTCCTATATACCATGGAGATTCGCCCATTTACTATACATATAGATTTAGGGGGGGTTCTTAAAATTTCCCCTAGAAATGAATCTACTTTGCTAAAATGAAATTGTAGAATTGAAATGAAAGCAGGAAATGTCTAATCTACGGTTGCTGAAATGAAATTGCAGAATTGAAATTATAGCAGGAAATGTCTAATCTATGCTTGTTGAAATGAAATTGCAGAATTGAAATGAAAGCAGGGAATGTCTAATCTACGCTTGCTGAAATGAAATTGTAGAATTGAAATGAAACAACTACTCTACTCTTGCTGAAATAAACTACTTAGCAGAATGTTGCAAGTAGAATATAGAAGAAAAACAATAATAAAAAATACTCTGATGCTTCCTCGGAAATTGTGCCAAAACGAGTGGTGATCTCTAGTATTGCAGCAATAATTCTGCAACTCTTGGGGCTTCCTTCTTTATTTTTATCAACCTGGTAGTTCGTAACAAACTTGGAAGCGACGATGCTATATGCACAAGTACTAGCTCTTACTGTAGGTTCTCACTTGATTAGCTGGCACAAGTTTGCTAGGAGCTTAAGCCAACTTCTATGAGTTCTCAGAAGAAGCTTTTACTATGATGGAAGAAATCTAACCCTATGGAGGCTATTCTACTTGCAGAAAGAGAAGGAAAACTAAAATGAAACACAAACCCTAGCAAACCCTAGTTGTGCAAGAAAAGAGATGGAAACTACTAAAATGGGTGCCATTAACTTTTGAAAAGGTAAATTGCATTTATTCAATCTACTTCTAAAGAGAAATGAGAAGAAATCATCTTTTTGTACTTTTGGGTATTTTTATGTGGAATTATTATGCTTATGGTTTGACTGATTGTGACTGTGCAGAGGTTTGGTGGCAGAGGAGGACGGAGTTGGATTTTGCTGAAGATGAATAAGGTGTGGAAAGGTCCTAAGAAGTCCCTAATACCATTCTAGAGGTTTCCATTGAGATCATACTTTGAAAAATCACTCACATGAACTTCTACAGGAGGCTGTAGGGGATCTACAAGAGGTTCTACAAGAGGATCTATAAGAGGAGGCTAAAAGTGGTTTTTGGAGGTTTTAAGGTGGAACAATGGTGGGAAAAGGGAAATGAAGGTTGGATGAAGGTGTTGGAGGGTCTAGGACTCTATCAATGAAGATCAGGAATGAAAGAGAGGGTTGGATTTGTTTAAAGGGGAAGAAAGCAACTTTGTAGAAAAATGTAGAAATTAGGGCAGATTACCGAAATGAGGTGAATGAGTAGGGAAATCTTGAGAGATGAACTAGTACAGGCTCTGATATGGAGGAATGATAAACTGGAGAGTTCTACGGGTGAGCTGCACACTTACTTCCCAAAACTAAACTAAGCAAGAACGGAAAAAACAAAGTTTGCCTATTTTGACTAAAATTTGACCTAAAAACAGAGACCTGTTGAACAGAACTTCATGAACAAAAAATTATGTGAGAAAGCCATGGTAAATGAACAAGAAAGGATCTAAGAATGTGAATCCAAACTAATATCTACTTTTTCAACTCAAAACATCACACTAGCAATTGCATAATGGGCAAAAACTGTGTTTTTGGTGGCAGCAGTAGTGCCTTGACCTCAAATCATGGTCCCAAGGAGGGAGAAAGGAGGTCAAGACTTGTTGGTAGAATTTTTGGATCTTTATCTATTACTACAACAAACTACTTAAGCAACTTGAAGCAAGAACAACTATTTTAAGCATAAAAAACAACCGATTTTACCAAAGCAAGATTTAACCTAAACAACATAAATTATCTTATGAATGCAAGAAAAAACATATAAATACACAAAGGTCATGCTGGGAAACTTGGGTTGGGCCCTAACCTAAGAGCTTCAGCCCTCTAGAAAATATCAGCGCTGGTTCAAAACTATATTCATCTTCATTGATCAAAAAAATAGTTGTTACATCACAAAAATGTCTTCAAAAAGAGCTTGAAAATGAGCTGAGTATAAGGCTGCACAAAAGTGTGAAAATAGACTATCAAATGGCTAACCTACTGAGGCTTGAAGCCTTCTTATTTATATAAGTGGGGACTCCCAACATTCCTCCTAAACTTAAGGAACTCGACTGCCTAAAACTGGAGATAACATCAACCCTACCTGACTTGCTTCGCTGCCCCTTGGAATCATTGATGTGGTGGCGTTTGTACTCTGAGCTGCTAATGGAGAACTTGAGGAAGGGGTCATTAATGAAGGAGACGCCCCTCTTACAAGTCCTCGGCCCTATTTCCTCGAGTTTGGCTACCATTCTACTCATAAATGCCTGGTCCTTGTCCATAATTGTCCAAAAATCTGCAATAAACATTCATTAGACTATGTTGCAAAGTGGCTATCCCCATTCACTCAATTGTCATAAATATATTCAAAAACATGCACAAAAATATTGAGAATGGTGGATTAAATGAAAATATTAGGCAGAATGAGCCCATATAGTTACCCATTTTTGGGGCTTATGAATTACTTTAGATTATGCTTGTTGTACTTGTATGTTTTTTTGTGTCTTTTCTCTCTTGCACATGTATCCAAACATTGTGTGTAGTAGAGTTGAACCTGAGGAGAAATCAATTCAATATCTTCAACAAAGGAGTGTGTTATAGTATCATAACAAGGTAGGACATCTTTATCTTCTCTCATTTCGATTGTAATTTAGGAAAGTGTCTTGTAGATTGTCACGTAGGTTGCTTGTCCCATTCATTGGGCTAGAGGGATCGTCTCTATCCGCAATGAGGATTTTTCTAGAAAAAAAGAGGACAAGTGGATCTGGTGTCACTACTTTAGGCACTGGGGGTAGAGTGTATAGAAGTACACCACAAAGTTCAAAAAGATGGCCATAATGTTGGGTATTTCCCCAAAGAACCCAGATGTACTCCTCAACTATCTTTGGGGTCTACAAAGTCATATATAGAAGTAAGTGATTCTATTCAAGCCCAAATCGGTAATTAGGGGAATTTTGAGGTCTAAAATGGGCCTCCTAAGTTTTAGGTATAAGTTCCAACCAAGCCAAGAAACTGATCAGTTCCAACAAGAAGTATGTTTTATTGTTTTTAAGAGAAAATTAGTCTATAGAAGAGTAAGTAAGAGGACAGGCATCCTTGGAGGGGTTTACTAAGAAAGAAAACAACAACTAGAAGGGTTCCTACATGCATACAGGGAGCCTAAAGGGTTACCACCCAAGAGGGAAGTGGAGCACGAGATACAACTGTTGTGAGGCTCCCCATTGCCAAAGATTGGGTTGTATAAGAAGTATGTTATAGATGAAAGTGAGGTTAAGAAATAATTACAACATTTACAAGAGCAAGGTGTCATTCAACCAAGTACATCACCATGTGGGTTATCCATTATCATTGTGCCAAAGAAGGGCGTGACTTGATGAATGTTTATAGATTACAGTGCATTGAAAAAAATCATGCTTGAGAATAGGTACCCCCTTCCTAGGATATATGATATGTTGGATCAATTGCAAAAAGAAAAATAATTTACCAAGACGCACTTAAAGTTTAGATATCACCAGGTTCATGTTGAAAACATGATGTCAGCATTGATGTCAAAATCTAAGCTAATTGTGTGGTGAGAATTGACGTCAACAGCTTTGGGTGCTTACAGATTTTTTTGATGTATAATTGAGGTGTTTTTGGCGGTAAAGGTGCTTGGAAGGATGCTTGTAGGTGGATTCAAGCAATTGTTGCGTATCTTGGAGGAGAAATTTTGATTTTTCCCCAAATCAGGCCACAAATGTTAGTTCTACACTAGTAATCAAAATTTACAACTCAAATTACCAATAGGAAATCGACATTCGCAACCCAGATTACCAACGGGAAATATACATATGCATGTTGTGGCATGCAAACATAAAAATACAAGCCTTCCCATGGAAATTTCCCAGTGTAATTTGAATGTGATTGATGTATTTTTATTTGGTCCTCCTCTTAATGATTATCTCAACTCATAATGCCATCAAAGTTTACTTTGATTACAACGCATGGTAAATCATTGGGTTGGCTTGATTTGGTCTCCAAGAAACAAGTATAAATCACCATATTGCACATCAAAAGGCATTCATTTGAGTGATTATGTGTTATTTCTATTTGGATCAATTTGTTTTGTTGTGTGTTATGGTACAAGGGTAGTAATGGTGGTTATACTTCAAAAATGATGCTTGTTGGGAGAAATCACTCAGTGTTAATAGAGTTTGCAATTTTTCTTTTTGTCCTAGCACATTGATAATTCGATTCAGTGTTGGCTAAAGAATCAAGCCTCAAGGAATTAATGTGCAATATGAACTATTCTGGTTTGACCTACTGCACAAGGGCTTGATCTAGTCAATGGTCTTGGTGTGATGACCTCATGTGCAAGTATGAAGAGTCTGATCTAATTTGTTTTAACACACTAATCTAATCTAAAACTGGAATAGTGCTCCACCCCCCCTTAGTGATTGACAGCCAAAATTCACATATGACAATGAATGTCCCATGTATCTTATAGCACCATCTAACCCTTTGAGTGTTCCTCCGTTATGTATGCTCGAGGTCTAGGAAGGATTTTTACACCATGAATTGATAGGAAAATTCTTATCCAAGGATAGACTTTCCCTAACCTTTCTCCCTTTCACCTTGATAAAATATTCGATTTACCTCCCTTGTAATCATCAGGATGATGTCATCATTTGATCTTGATAGGATGGCATCAACCTGACATCTCATTCGCCACATTAGCTCCTCTAGGAGTGCCACATGTCACTCAATTATAGTCCAATTGGCCCCAAAAAGTGTTTTTTTTTTATGACATGTGTCCTTCCTCGAGGGCACCACATTACCCTCTTGTTCACTTTGTACACCATGTTGGCCATGGGCCCTACCACACTCTAGTCCTTTGTAAAAATCACTTTCTGCATTATAAAATAAATTTGGGGGTCCTTTCACATTGTTACAAGGAGTGCTAATTAAACTTCCCCACCATGCCACATTGTCCCAGGGATAAAATCCCAAGAGATCCTCCTTGAACTCTCCCTTTGAGGTCGTCGAGGTACGAAACCTCTGGGGTCATCCAAAATAAAAAATGCCTTGCATCCATCACAACAAACTTGTTCTCCTCTTCCTGCATGCTTGGTCACAATGCCCAATCAAATGGTTTGATAAGGCTTTAACACCCATTCCTTTAAGATCTTAAGGCTCCCAGCCATGCACATCACAATTATGAATACTTGTATAACTAGCCCTTGTACTGATGTATAACATAAATGAACATATATGTACTGGATCTTCCTCCTAAGCTTGGCATAGACTCATTTTTCCTGTGTATATCAATAGACACAAATAGTCTAATGCTATCCTTCCTGAGCTTATGTTATCTTGGCCCAACTTGACCTTCAACATATAATTGGAAATATGCTTATATAATAACGATTTATCCCTCCCGAGCTTGCCCAGATTTGGCCAAGGAAACCTTCTACATAATATATAATATATATATATAATATATATAATATATATATATATATATATAGATATAGATAATTCTATTTGTGTGTGTGTGTGCGTGTGTGAATCCTTTTTATCTCTTCTCAGCTTTATTTATTTTGGCCCAACTCATCTTGCAACATACAAATGGGATATATGTTTATATAAACAAATTTGTTCCTTCCGAGCTTACAAATTTTAAACTAGGTCCTGATAGATAATGCTATCCTTCTTTTGATTTGTAATGTCTTGACCCAACTCAACCTATGGACCTTAACCATATAAATGGGAATATATGTGTAACTACCCTTCCCACATTAACCCAATTTCATCATCCTACCAAGGTAAACATGAGACGAAGAGTTACTATAACATGACTCAATCTTCCAATTCCAGATAATGAAGTGGGGCCTATAAACTGACACATTGATAACTCATATACATCCCTTAGGACACTAGGTCACCTAGAAGTTAGTACACGATCTCTGATGTCAAAATCTTGAGCTGGAACTTACTTTTCACTAATCTAACCCTCAACCGCACCCACAACAAAGCATGCATGTAGTTTTTAGCCTCCAACTGCACTCACAAGCCTAGTTGCCTATAGTTATGACCTAAAATATTCAGTTTAGAGCATGAGGTCCTAAGATCGGTCTCACCTTTTCAGTCCAGCCTCCAAAACACTACCCATAACCTCCTGAAAATTTCCAAAAACATAAGTTACATAATGATAATGCTAGACATAAAAGCTTAAGAGGAATAAATTGACCTAAACTTCCTATAACTCATTAGAAATTTCATCAAACACAAGACAAACATTAAGCTACAAGTCATGAATGCATATCTGATCATAAGAGTATGAGATTCATCTAAGAATGACCAAGAAGGCTCTATACCCTCTCCACATCATTGCAGCAACACTTATTAGTCCATATATTCATCAACCATTCAATAACTAAGAAATTCATGACAAGATCCATAAATGATACACATCTTATAAACAACATATAACTAGAAAATAACCAACATAGAAACCATTGAAACTTAGGCATAATATCACTAGAATTATTGCTACAAATTCTCATACATCACAATAGGAAAATGTCTCATTTTAGCATAAAAAAATACCAACCAAGTCAAGAGCTTTCACGTACCACTCGACCATTGATTAGGCTAAACCAAATATATCTTTCATCCAATCACCCTCATGCCATATTTTGAGCATGAATGTGAAATATCATGGAATAAACCAAAGAAAACCAAACCAGGGTTTCTAGAACCCAAACCACCTCAACCCTCATCTAGTGATTCCACCTCACGATCGAACATCACTAACACCAACCAGAACGACCTCTACCCAAGTTAACGAGGGCTCCAGGAAATAGCAACTCAACCCACAACCTTCCATGGCTCGAGAGAATTTGTCCAACCCAAATCTAAGGACTAGTAACTTAACCCACCAAGTGATACAAATCATTTGTCCCAACCTAGGCTCCAAGGCTAGTAACTCAAACTGAGTTGTTCCAGGGATTCTAAAGTGTTTTTCCAATCCATAGCCATAAGGAATTATGAGCACCAATTAGAAAAAAAAAGGTGGTGATCCAGGTGGATATTGGTGGCCACCTAACTATTCCACCTAGATCTCCAATCAATTGAATTTGTTTCCTTATTTATTTTAGCATTTACTATTTTTTTGCAGTTTTTTGGGTCCTAAATTTCTGGAGCGGTTATGAGCCCCTAAATGGAATTTTTTAGGTTTGCAACAAGCCTATAGGTATGGGCCTATTGTAAATGATGTAGTAATTGAATAGACCTTTCCAACAAGGTATCATATGTGCCAAATGGAGATAATATGACCAAGTTACGACCCTAGGAAGTTGGCTACCAACTAACCCCAACGGAGCCACAAAATCTTGGCGCTCCATCTCCTGGTATTAGGGTTTTGGTTTTTTAGGGTTTTCCCTTGATGTTAAGTAATAAATAGGCCTTTGAGCCTCATTGTAACATATTTCAAAGGCGTGTAGCTACCACATTTCTTCTTAGAGATAAATTACCATCGCCCAAGCTAGTTTATATCCATTCTATTTGTAAGCATATTTCAGTATTTTGATATTAATGAAATGAAGTGTTACTTCTACTGCATGTTTGTATTTATGGTTATATCTGTAATTTATTGCATTTTTGTTTAAGTTTGGATTAGTGGTATCAGAGCAGTCTTATCTTTCTTTCTTTTTCTTTGCATGTCCCCAATGAGCTCAAGGTATAAGGAGTTAGGGCTCGATCTGGTTGAACCTTTGCAAGACCAGCCTCGCAAACCCTGAAGACCTCCTTTGGTTGAAGAAAATAAATATGAGGGGGAAGGAGAACCTATTAAAATATTTCTTGAGGAAGCCCTCAAGTGACAGAGGAATGCAATGATGAATAAATTTGCCCAAATCCTTCGACGGCTACCTATAGGCAACACATCTTCATCCAATAGCCACTCTGGAGGTGCCGCTCCTTTTAAGATACAAGTTAAATTTGAAATCCCCACATTTGAGGACCAAATAGATGCAAACACTGTAGATAAATGGTTGAATTCATTGGAAGGATATTTTTTCAATTCATGACTTTTCCAATCGAGAAACTATTACTTTTTCACTTCTCAAAACCGCACCACACGTCAAGGACTGTTGGGAAACCTACTGGGATCCTCACTTTTTTCAGCTACACCCACTTGGGATTATTTCTGAGACACCATCAAAAAAAATATTACCATGTCAGGAGCTATGAAGATAAATACATAAAGTGGGCCATGCTACGGTAGGGAAGAGACTAAGATGTGTCGAAGTTCACAAATGTTTTCCATACCCTTCGCAAAAAATTGGGTATCAAGGATTTTGAGCAGAATTTGGTACTCCAATACCATGACTGCCTGCACAATTAAATTCAAGATGAGATGGAGTTCCTAGACATCTCCTCTCTTAGCACGACATACTGATATGTTATCAAGGTTGCGTAGAAGTTTAAATAGAATAAGCAAGACTTTGGATCTGCAAATCTGAAGCAAGGAAAAGGTGTCCCCAAACCACAGAGAAAAAGCCAAATCCAAGGCGGGATGACCTAAGAAAACCCATCGAAGCCATAAGAAAATAACAGAACCACGAAGACAAAGAAGGAAATAGGAAAATGGTGTGAGTTCCATAAGAGCTCCACTCACAACACAAGTAAGTGTCGGGCCAAGCAGTCACTGGTGGCCGAGTTGAAGGCTTTCAAATCATACACATGTTTTGAATCTGATTAAGAACCCAACAAGGAAAATTAAAAAGGGAAGCAGATCATTGATGCGGAGGCCAATGCCACCTTGGCCACCACCAAGATCTAGAATAATGAATTTGAAGATCTAAAGGAGGAGGAACACTTCTTCCACTCATAGATGTGGGTAAGGGTTCTTCACTAGAGTTCATTGTCAATAGCGGGAGCAAAAATAACCTCATTTTAGCAGAGGTGGTGAAGTGACTAGACCTACTGAAAACAACACATCTGCATCCATACATCATTGGGTGGCTTCATCAAGGACGATATTTACGCTTTAGCTAGTAGTGTCACCTTCCCTACAACATCAAACGAGCCTTCATGGATGAGGTTCTATGTGATGTTTCTCCTCTTGAAGTTTTTGATATATTATTAGGACAACTATACTTGTGGAAGCGACATGTTGCATATGAGTCTAGACATCACTCTGTGATTATTACTTTGGGCAATATGTTGTACAAGATACTAGAGGTAGCTCTTCCTATTGCCATTTCTTTTATCACTACAAAGAAATGTAGTAAGATCATTTCCCAGACCAGGAAATTTGTTTTCCTTATGATTTGCCCTCAAGGTAAGAAGAAGGTTGTGGCCACCACTTCTAGACAGGTCTTCTCCAGACAACAATAATAGATGGACAACATCGTGGAGGAGTATAGGGGCATTTTTGCCTCACCTACAGGGGCACCTTTGCATTTTTTAGGTCAAGCACTCCATCGATCTGACCTCGGACGTGCCGCTATCTAATGGACCAACTCTATCAATGTTCTATTCTAGAGATCAAGCATATAATGAGCAGTCATTTCCACTCTATTGTAGGATCCGTCAAGCACCTCATGCTCCAAACGTACTAACTATATATGCATCAAAATATTCATAGGTTATTCTCCATATTTATGAGGGTGTCAACATAAACTTTAGTGTTGCATTGATTCATTTGGAGTTATTAGTCCATTAGTCTCTAATAATCTCTTAAGAAAATCTTTTATGAAATACTAGTTATTCATCTTCTTTTAGTAATTTTTCTCCCATACCTTTTTTACTTCCCATTTAATCAATCTAAAGGAGGATGTGGGTTTTATTCTTTAATATCCTTTATTGTGTCCTTGTTACATATATCCCATTAGACTTCTTTATATTGTACTTGTATAAATTGTGTTTGCACATCAAGGCCAAACATCTTTACATTAGGCTTGTGTTACCAGTGTGATAAGCATACTATGTACTTTTGTATATTTGTCACATAGTGCAGCGTTTCACATATCTCTTGTGCTACATGCCCATAGCTTGAAAAATCAATAAAGAATAAAAGCCAATATAATCATGAATTCTTGCTCTAATGCTTTGTTATTGCCAAAACGTTTTGAAAAATTATCCCTTTAATATAGAAATTTGGCCTTCTTTTGCCATGACTTCATCTTGTAAAAACTTGTGCTTTGTGCCACATGTTAGTTATCTCATGTCGGATGTCACTTGCATTTAAAATGTATTAAAGTTTTAGCTTTTGTAGCACAAGTTTTCATCGACTTATATGAATTACACTATGCTACAATGAAAAATTAAGTATACTAACATTGATGTCAGATAAGGCTTGATCTTAATGGGAATCTTTTGAATGTTCACAAGCTACAGATAAGTCATGAGAAAGTGAGGTTGGTCTTTTCCGTGGCATTGGTGTGATAGTTTCCATTCATTTCCATTGAGTGCCATTTGTATGGTTTATATTGGTAACCTTCAAGACATTGTCTATAGACCTAAAATGTCATGTAACCTATCCTTGCAACCTTCAAAAGTATTTTCCATTGTCTTTGTTGAAGGGTTTTGTTAATGTTGCCAAGAGCTTATGATTACCACTCATGTAGTGTTTTGGCGCCATAGGAGGGTTCTCCCTTCATCGTTGGTGAGTCGGTTTGACGTCTTACGACCTTACATATTGTTAGGGTCCTATTATCTAGGAATCAATATGCCTATCTTACTATTTCGTTTTGGGGGTTACTTTGTAAATTATATCCTATGAAATCACTAGGTGTCATAGTCTAAAGGCTCATTGTATAAAGAGTCATATGAGATTAGGTCATTGTAAATTTTCATGTCATAAAGGGGTATTTTATCCCTAATTTGAATTTGTGAAGGTCTAATAATCCATGAGGGGTCATTATTAGAGTTGAAGGGGTCATGTCATGGTTTTGTTAGTGGTTTATACTTCTCATACATCCCTATTTTCAAATTTCATCATCACAACATGACAAGGATTGTGGTGGCATAAAATTCAAAAAATATTTAAGCCATCCCTCATTTCTCTTTCATCCAAAGTGAAATTCAAGCTCTGAACTAGTCTGAGGTTTCAAAGAAGATTGCAGACAGTTGAAGGAGAAGGTCCAAGCTCAAGGTATGTGGTCATTGCACAACTATTGCGCCAATTGGTCAAGATATGCAATTGTTGCGCATAGGATTTAAAGTCTCCTGAGGGGTCTGTACAACAACAATAGAGTGGATATTGCAGGATTTATAGCCTCATCTAGATACATGGCTACAAGTTCTTAGCATTTTGCAGAACTTTCAATATCTAAATACAAAGTTCTTTTCACTTCAGGTGATTAAAGGTGTAATCAAATATCAATGGAATGCTTCGTCAATTGAACAACAAGACGGGATAAAGAATTACATATCAAATCTCATTTTTCAAATTTCAAGTAATGAAGCTTCTTTTTGCATTGAGAGGCTTTATGTAAACAAGCTTAATGTAATCTTGGTTCAAGTGTTGAAGCATGAATGGCCAAATAGACGGCCTGAATTTATCTCTAATCTTGTTTCATTTGTTAAAAGTAGTGAAACAATATGTGAAAATTGCATCGCTATTTTGAATATCCTTAGTGAAGAAGTTTTTGACTTTTCTAGAGGTGAGATGTCGCAGCATAAAATAAAAGAACTCAAGCAGTCTTTGAACAATGAGTTTTAACTCATACACGAGTGATGTATTTATGTATTGTTGATATCACAAGTCCTGAACTTATAATGGAAATTTTGGACACACTACATGCTTTTTTATCATGGATCCCTCTTGGTTATATTTTTGAGTCTCCTCTACTCAATACCCTACTAAATCATTTTCATGCAGAAGCCTATAGAAATTTGGCCCTACAGTGCGTAACCAAGGTTGCAGCACTTAATTTTGGAGATTTTTATGATGTGAAATTTTTCAAGCTTTATACTTTATTTATGGAATAGCTAGAGAACATACTTCCACCAGGGAAAAATATCCTAGAAACCTATGCAAATGGTTCCACTGAAGAACAAGAATTGATTTAGAACTTGGCACACTTCTTCACCTCATTCTACAAGTCACACATTCACATACTTGAAACTACCCCTCAAAATCGGGTAGCACTTCTTATGGGTCTTCAGTGCTTAATCACTATTTCCTATGTTGATGATACTTAATTTTTCAAAGTTTTCTTGGATTATTGGATTGCCTTTGTTTTTGAACTTTTTGAAGCACATCATTCTTCTAACAATCTCGCTGCTACTGCCAATGTTATGGGTTTCCAAATTATATTAATTGCAGGCATGCTTGATGGGATATGTTCCTAGATTACACAACAAGGGTAGTTATATGTTGGACCAATGTCAAAACTAACGTGGAATAAGGAGGACATTCTCATTTTCTCATTTTTGGCTATATCCTTTGTTTTGCTCCATTTTCTTGAAGTCTGAACCTATGTAACTAAGGGCCTGTTATGTAGTTCCATGAATGTTTTGATGAAATTATGGAGGTTTTGGAAGGTTTGAAGTATGATGGGTACTATAAGGTGAATGAGATGGTTTATTGGTCACTCATAATCATTTTGGAGTAGGAGAATTCAATACATGTTCGAAATTCGACTTCTGCTTCGCAAGTTGGGATCAATCAATTGGGAGGTCTGCAAAATCTGAAAACAATACTTCAAAGGTTCTACACTAACACACCATCATCTCAAGCACATCCATCTACTCAATTTTGTCCTGAAAAATATAAAACCATCCCGATTTTGAAGACATATGCCCTGTGTTGTGAAACTATTGCGCAAACATATCAGTTCATTTTTATTTTGGAAAAATTTGAATTTTGGAAGTTCTAAAAGTAATATTGGTTATTGGGTAAGTTTCAATAAGTTTAAAGTCATGTAGTTTATTGGGTAAGAAGGAATGTGCAGTTTTGATTTAGGTTCTTATGTCCGTGCTTTTTGGTATGTGTATTTTTTAATGGTCTGTTTATGTATTTCCTTCTGATATAATTATAATCTATATTTTCATGGCGTAAACATTCTTCATGCTCAGTCTGAAAGGAAATTTTTCAGAATTCACTTAGTGCTATGATAAATTCAGTTAATCAGTATATGTGTTCATTTTCTTCCATGGAAAGTTGAATTCATCCTTGTTTGGATGCTTAATTTGTCATTATTCTTTTACTTCACTCATCCTACCACTACAACAAATTTGATCAGTTACCAATAGGTTTACCTACCTTGCCCCTGTGTGGATTACACCATATCCCTTATTCATTTAGATATGTAATAGTGCTCTGATCTTAAGTAGTCCTGTCCTTTTCACCCACCTTCAATAAATCAAACTTAAAGCTACCCTTTTAATTAGTATAACCAGCCTAAAACCTAGATCCTATCATTAATTTATTTGATTGATAGCACAAGACAGTGAGAGAGCCCTCTCCAAGGCTAGGGGGGCTAGACCTTAGCCTAAAATAGGTTTGTGATTACCTCTGAGATTTCTCTCCTCAGCCTAGGGAAATTTACAGAGAGATAACATATTGGCGTCATTTCTAGGGAGTGAGAGGTCACATTTAACCCGAGTGTGAATGAGAAAGATAAAATCTAGTTGATGGTGAATAGCAGCTGGACATTAAAAGGTTGTACATATTTCACTTGGCAACTCCAATTTCAAAGGATCTAGAAGATCAAACTTTCATGGTGACTCCACAATTCAAATCTCAATAATTTCAAGAAGTCCTAGGCGACTTAAATGTTTTCAATATGGGTTCAATTGCAAGAAACAATGCCAGGCATGCTCCTATGGATAGGTCTCATATTCTTGTCTTTCCAAATCCTACGCCTCGTGTTGATTGGTTAGCCTATCTCCCAATATTCAGAGATAAAAGCAAGAAGATTCTACTCTTCATTTAATTAAGTTTTACATGCATGTATATAGATTTGGAGTTGACTTTCATGAAGATGTTTATGGAAACCTTATAGGATAATGAAAGATCATGGTATGAAGGATTGCCAGCTGCTATTCTATGTTCGCTTATGGATATATATGCAACATTTTGTAGAAATTATAAGCAAACTTACCCTTCTATAGCGTTGATAGAAAGCTTTTATGTAATGTTTGATGATTTTATTCGGTATATGGGAGTTGACATTTATGATCAAAATTTATTGATGATGAAATTGAATAATATATGTTCAGTTTATCTTTTCATTGGGATGGAATAATATAAAATAGTTGCCATCATATTCAAGGAAACTTCCAACAAACAAAAATTTCTCTCTTAGCTGAAGATGAAATCAATCAAGAACTTGATGTAGATATTCATGTCCTTTCTCTTGAGATAGGTGAAGATTTGCAACCACTTTGTCAGTTTTTGTGTGATCAAGATGCAAGTAGTGAACTAGTTCATGTTGGTAGCATTCCACATTTACAAGAGGATCAGGTGCCAGAAATTGTCTCCTGTCATGGAAATCAAAATGATAGTTTTCAAACAAAGTTATCTAATGATAACTGTTAGAGCCTAGATCGACCTCGGGCTGAAGAGAGGCAATCATAGGATAACCACAAACCACGCTTAATCTGGTAGCTAGCCCTACTAGGTCGGGAGACAGCTCTCTCCTTGTCAATCTTAGTTGAGATGACTAAAATAAGAATAGATTTTAGGCTAGGCATAGTAGCTCTAGGGTTTTTTGTTTGATTTTGAAGGTTTGATTGTTGGATCCAATGGAGCAGGCGGGTTAGGTCCGAGAAATTAAAGCAGGGATACAAACATGTTCTGTGGGGCGAGATAGATAAGTGTTTATGTACTAGTAATTCGATGAGATGATTGATTTAGGACTGTTGAGGAGCTGAGGAGGGCATGAAGAAACCATGAATCCTCTTCAAACTGTTGAAAACAAAAAAAACCAAATGCAATCCCAAGACAAAGCACTGTTATTAGTGTATTTCGTATATTTATCTTGATTCATTTGGTTTAGAAGAAAAAGAAAGATTTGGAGACATATAACACGTAGGAATAACTCATTACAGAAGAAGAAACATTACATAAACTCATTGTCACAAGAATCCCACAAAAATAGCTGTGAAACCTAGTTTTATTCCTTGTTAAACTACTGATACAAGTATACAATGAGTGCACCACTTCCAAAAGAGTCCAACTCTGCTAATCACTGAAAAAAAACATTATATAGACATCAAAACCACCTAAGCTATCCATCAAGGGTCGAATCCAAGAGTTAAGGAGTTGTTTCAACTACATCTAAACTAGGAACACGAAAATAGGCAGTGGAACAACTTGCCTCTAAAACCAAGGAAACTGATACATTCTATTTTAAACCACTTTTCATTGATGTATCTACCCCCTCAAGTCATTTTTCATCAAATTTACATTACATTACATCATTTACCATCACAAATTTACCAAGGAAAAGAGAAAAAGTTAACTAGTAGTCGAACTGGAAGAAATTTTGAGTTTTGAGCAAAATTGACAAAAATAGCCCTATGCGGAGCGCTGCTTCAAGCATTCTTTGGAGGCCTTCCACTCCACCAAATCAGGCCCAAGATAGCTTGTTGGAAAGATCTGTCTATTTAGTTTCTGAAACATCTTTAATTTCTTTATTTGGAGGTAATTCGGCCCTGTAAAAATGAATTCTCCCAAGACTGCTTCCTTTGGATGCAAAAAGTGGCAGAGAGGGCACTTTTTGAGTGGTTTTTTCCCTTTAGGAGACCTAGTTTTGCTCCAAATGAGATTCAACTTTCAGGGGTTAATTTACTTTTGATATGGAATCTAAAACTACAAGCCATTTTGCAAATGGAAGTGCCAATCCAATGCGCAGTGCCACCATTGGAATTTCCTATGTTGCATAATTCAAAATTTGAAATTGACCAGATTTCCTCAAAACTTGCCCAGTTTTGGCTCAAAGGTGCTTCATTGGTTACTTTTTTGGGCTATTGTAACATCAGCCAATATATTGATCTTATCCTTCCTCTTTTTTCTTTTTAATGCCCTCCTTAATCTTGCCTTAAGTTTCTTAATCCTTATGTTGCATATCCTATTCTTGGTCAAATAACAGCAAGCCATATGCTAAGCATCTTTTTGTCTCTATTTTCTTTCTTCAAAAGTCCCTCAAGTTGAATGTTGACCCTCTCAAGCCATGTCTCTCGGCCCTTCTCAAAATCTTGCTCAATGGAGGTCATCTTGACCTTTGCCTTCTTTGCCTTTTGCCAGTTCTCTTTGATCATTTGCAACTCCATGATGTCTTGTTTGTTGTTCATCCGTTTGTTTTCTTGCTCAAGATATTTGATGACCCATTTAGCCTTCTCTAATTTAACCATCAAGGCTTGTATCTCATCCTATTTCTCCTTGATGATAATGTCTTTGATAGTTCTTGGATCCTGAGCACCCAAGTCAATGCCATCTACTCCTTGTGTCTCCTCATGGCCAACAAGATCAAAATCTCTCTCTTGTCCATCACTCTCATGAATCTTTTCCTTTCCTTTGCCCTTGCTATCCTACCCAACTTGTATCTATTTAGCTGAAGATGAAGGCAAAGTCCCTTCAACTCCTTGTAGAGATAGCATTTGCCTATGGTCTGTAGATTAAGGTGAGACCCTTTCCACTCCTTGTGGAGATAGTACTCACTTGGTAGCTGCAAAGAGAATCCTAGTGCCTCTCTTATAAGTCACAAACACAGGTTCCCCCACAGTTTTAGTTTCTTAAACCTTTTGCTGTCCTGAAGGCTCACCTTCCTCTTGGGGGACTGATAAAAAGATTTGAGGACCCTTGAACATCTCATGAGAAATGAAGGTTTCCCATGGCATTCCCAATTGATTGAGCTGATGTAAAATAATAATTTCAGTAGCAGAGAAATGGTAAATACTGTTGAGCTACTATGGATATGGTTTCCTCTTTCCATAACTATCATTTTCTCTATATTTTTGCGTATGAAATAAAGAATACTCATCATTCTTACTCTAGTGAAATTCATGAGCAATCTGATATGGTAGGCATGAAGTTTGGAAAACCTACCCTCACAAGTAAAATACTTGATGATGATTTTCATGAGTGGAGCATACTGGTCCTCCAAAAATATGAAAGGAAACACTCTACTGATTCTGCCATGATACTTAGCCTTGATGTAAGGCTCATAATGTTCCCTACTGATATGTTGTCTCTTGTTCCATTTCTCTCCTACATCTGGGATTCCTGTGCCCTCTGCAATGATGGTGGATGATAGAGTGAATGTTACCCTGGCAAGATGTACCACATTGTTTTCCATGTTTGTCACAAATAGTCTTGCTAGCTCATGGTGAAGCTTAACTCTCTCAACCATCTCATAAAACTCAAAACATGATTGATATCTAAAGCATGTGGTGGCTAATGGGAAAGCAAGTAGTTCACTCATGTTGATAGGTTCCTCCCTGATAATTCTGCCACCTTTGTGAGGTTTCTTCTACTAGAAGATCCTTTCCCTAGAGCTGTCACGTAGGGTGCCCTCCTCAAAATCAGGGTCACTATCTCTTTCCATGCTTGTCTTTATGGGATGATGTGATGAATGGTGGATTAATATATGGGGGAAAGATGATTATGAAGAGATTTGTAAAAGGAAAAATAGTGATGGGGTGAGGTAAGTGAATAAGTGGAATTGATATAGGAAATAGGGTTTGACGTATGAGGGGTTTAGGGTTTCATATAGGGGTTAGCTTTTTTAGGAAAATAGGGGAAGGGAATATGACTTAGGGAAAATGGGATCAAGGGGTAGGTTTAGGGAAAATGAAGTTGGGAAAAAGAGGCAAGGAATTATAGTTTGCAATGGTAACAATGTAAACTTTGAAACGGGAACCCATACTGTTACCCGTTTTGTAGAGATAGCAAAAAAGTGACCCAATTTCGAAAATGGGTTATGCAGCACACACGTGTTTTTTAAAGCTTAGTTTTTGGCACTACCAATTTTTTTATGTACATTGCGTTTTATAATGGCAGTGTCTTTTATGCTGATTTAAAAATGTAGTAATTCTGCACCAGACTCTTTTTTTGAAAGGTTTTTTTTTTGAACTTTTTTTATTTTCTAATGTATGAAATGTAAATAATTATTTTGTAAACTTAATAATTTTTGAAGTGGTCTTTTCCTTCATATTTTTTATTTATTTATTTTTTTTTTTTGTAGTGAGGTTTTTAATTGTTTCGCATAATTTAAAAAGAAGGTTGATATTTATGAATTTCAGAATTCTAAATAATATTATACATTGTTAAATAATTTTTCAAATCCAAAAGAAATAATTGTTTTCTAAAAAATAATATTTTTCTAACAATTGACAATAAAAAACCCTTTTTTAACATAAATATAATTAAAAAACTACATGTTTTGATAATTTTCTACTACAATTGACATGCGAAAATCACAATTTTTATATGAAAATTTTAACTAAAAATAGTTAAATAATAGTTTTTTTTTATGAATTTCATATCAAAAAAATAATAATAATCACTTTTTTTTCAAAAAATAATGGTTAACTTAAAAATTAAAGCGAAAATCACAGATTGCAAATATTCAATGCATAACAACCTTAATTGAGTGTATATTCTTCTCATAAAATGTCAAAGTCAAAACATTTCAAGTATAACTACTTAATAGTTACAAAAAATGAGCTTGATTTCTAAGCATAACTTAAATTTAATCAATAATGTCATGTAATCCAAACTCTTCGTCCTCTAGAGTTTCATCGTTGTTTTCTTCCTCAATATTTTTTGCTTCCTTTTGGTCATTTTCGTCTTCTAATGGATCTTTCATGTCTGTCAATCTCCCAATGTATGTCTTTCCAAACATCCCATGTAATGGTGGTTGAGGTTCCTTTGCCTTTTTTGCGGCACGTCATTCACTAAAGTCCCCTTTCTTCAACCCAATTTCTTGCATTGCATCTGGAAGAAATTGAAAAGCATTAATTCTTTGCTGAATGAAATTGCATTGTAATGGATCTTTTTCAATTGCAATGAAATTTCTTCCTTTTTGAAGGCAACATGCTAGTTTTGTACCTAGTTATCAAGCACAAAAGAAATAATGAAGTAAATTAGTACAATGACATATTAATTAAAAAAATAACATATTGAAATTCAATTCT
>APFE030556387.1:20739-30786 GCA_000404065.3 Pinus taeda | reverse complement strand
TGCGACAAAACTTTTAGTACTTACATAGACCTTTCCAACAAGGTATTGTACACGCTAAACGGAGATAATATGACCAAGTTACGACCCCAGGAAGTCGGCTACCAAACTAACCCCAACACGGCCCACAAACTCTTGGTGTTACATCTCCTAGGGTAATGGTTTTGGTTGTTTAGGGTTTTCTCATGTTTTCCAATAATAATAGGCCCTTGAGCCTCATTGTAACACACTTCAGAGGCATGTAGCCGCCACATCTTTTCTTAGAGATAACCTACCATCGCCTGAGCTATCTTATTTCCATTATGTTTATAAGCATAGTTCAGTATTTTTCTATTAATGAAATGAAGTGTTTTTCTATTGCATCTTTGTGTTTATGATTATATTTGTAAGTGGTTGCATTCCTGTTTAAGTTCATATAAGAAGATCAATATTCTAAGGTTAGATAATGGTGGAGAATACACCTCCAAATAATTAATATCTTTTTGCAAGGAAGTGGGAATCAAGAGGGATCTCATTGTTCCCTATAATCCTGAACATAATAGAATGATAGAAAGGAAGAATCATATTATTTAAGAATGTGTCAGAGCTATGCTACATGATCAAGATTTCCCTCACTTCTTATGGAGAGAGGCATGTATGACACTTGTTTACTTGCAGAACCAAATTCCTCACAAAATCCTCAACAACATGAAACTAAATGAAGCATTTATAGGAAAGAAGCCAAGTGTGTATCATCTTCATATATTTGGGTGCGTTTTGTACATTCATGTACCCAAGGATAAAAGAAAGAAGCTAGATCCTACGAGTTTAAGGGGAAACTTTGTGGGGCATAGTGCTTCATATAAGGCCTACATTATCTACATCAAGGAGGACCATCAAATTGAGGTAAGCAGAGATGTCATCTTTGATGAGAATATATCTTACAAGGAATCAAAGGATGTTCCAATTGAATCTGATGAAAAATAATTTCCTATCTTTGAGGATATATTTAGGGACAATGATGATCAAGAACCGAGACCTACTCAAGAATATGTTGAAGGTCCTTGTGAGTCTAAACAATAATTAATTGTTCCAGAAAATCAAAAGAGGCATGTTTTGTTGAAAACTACTCTTAGAGAATTATAAGGACATACAACATCAGGGGCATCTAGGGAAAGTGAGAGACCAAAGATGTATTTTGGGTATGCTACATACATGACAAAGCTAATTAAGGTATAACCTTCCTCCTATGAGGATGCAACTAAGAATCAAGAATGGATAAGTGTTATGCAGGAAGAATACTAATCCATAATGAATAGCGATGCATGGGAGATTTTCCCTAGGCCAAGTGACAAATTGATAGTCACTTCAAAATGGATTTATAAGATAAAGAACTTTGTATATGGGAGCATCAAGAAATATAAAGAAAGGTTTGTAGCAAGGGGCTTCTCACTTAAAGAAGTGATATATTATGAAGAAACCTTTGCTCCCACACCTAAATATACAATAATAAAATCACTTATTTCGTTGGCTGCTTCTATGGGAAGGAACACTCATCAAATGGATGTCAAGACAACTTTCTTAAATGGGACCATTAATGAGGAAGTCTATATTGAGCAGCCTCAAGGATTTGAAATAAATCAGAGGGAAGCTCATGTCTGTAGGTTGAAGAAGGCTACATATGTCTTGATATAAGCACCAAGAGAAATGTATACAAGAATGGATGCATACCTCTTGAGACTTGGTTTTACCAAGTATTCTGTAGATCCAAATCTATATTTCAAGGTGGTCTAAGAAGAGCTAGTTATTATAATATTATATGTGGATGATCTACTAGTCATAGGTGTGGATCATCAGATTTAGAAATGCAAGAGTAATTTAGCAGCCAACTTCGATATGAAGGATCATGGATGTTGGGTGTGTGTTATATTATTTCCACGACTAGCCCCAGGCGTGAAGCGGGGGGGGGGGCGTCCAAGCCCCCCTTCGTTTTGTTGGGTGAAACAGGGGGGTTTGCAGAGGGGCGGAAACCCCCCTACATGGGCGGACCTACCTATGGTTTTGTGCATGGATTTCGCACATTTTGGGCATGATGATTTTCTGCCCATGGTATTTTCTAAGTCAAGGGAACTACAATTATGTTCTAAGTAAGGGTTAATGAATTGGTGTTTATGGATTCTTCGGCATGTATATATATGTATTGTAACATTGAAAAGAATATAATGAAAAAATCAATCAGGTAGTCTTGGTTTTGGGATCCAAGGGAAAATCTTTGTGTATATATGTTTTATGTTTTAAGCTCTCGCCATTGTTTATTTATTTTCTGTTTTTAAGAATTTGTTTGCAGGTAATTTCTGTATAGGGTTAAAACCTACAATGGAACTATGCATTATTACTTGGGATGAGAAGTATGCCAAAAATCATGAGAGATATATCTTAGTCAAGGTAAATATGTGATTAACATGCTTCAGAAGTTCAACATGGTGGATTACAAACATATGATGACTCCTATGGTTAGAAATTTGAAAAGGTTGAGTTCAAAGTATAGTCCGATAGATCCTACTTGCCACAGGAAATTGATTGGTTCCTTGATGTATCTAGGCCAAACATTTGTTTTGCAGTAAATGTCTTTAGCCAGTTTTAGATGGAGCCAAATCATGATCATTGGATTGCAACTGAGCATATCTTACGATACATGCATGGGACCATACATCATTGCCTCAAGTACATTGGGAATGAAATCCATCTCATGGGATATATAGATTCATATTGGGGTGGTGGTGATAAATATGGAAGGAGCACAACATGAGGATTCTTCAGCCTTGGATCTTCCATGGTTTCATGGATGAGAAAAAAGTTGGATATAAATTCTTTGAGTAGTGTTGAAGCTTAATATGTCGCTGCAATTGAAGTCTGTAGGGAAGAAATTTGGCTCAGGAATTTATTATCAGACTTGTTTAAAGGACCACTCAACCTTACATGTACACATTGTGATAATCAAAGTTGCATAAAGTTGCAAGAAGACCCATTTTTTCATGCTAAGACGAAGCATACAAATAACAAGTATCACTACATTAGAAGCTTGGTATGAGATAGGATCATGGAGCTACAATATCTACCTATAGATGAACAAGTAGTTGACATATTCACTAAATCCTTACCAAACAAGAAGCCTAAGTACCTGAGAGTTAAGCTTGGTTTGGTGGATATCTCTTCCCTAGTTGGGAGGGAGTGACATCAGATAGTTCTTATCTTTATGGGTTAGGCACTAGACTAGGACTAACATTCACAAGTCTTAGTGAAGGCCATAAAGAAAGAATGGAGTCTAAAGGATTGGATAAGAATCTATATGGAAACTTCTTATCGATTAAAGAATCCATGGAAAGAAGTTGGTGACTGATGCTATTTGAGGATGATGTAAGGCATCCAAGATAAGAGTAGTCGAAGAGGACCATATTCTTTAATGATCCAAGTTTGGGAGTCCAAGATAAGAATAGTCCTAAAAGGACATACCTTGTAGACATTTGGATGGGGTATGTAGCTTTAGAGGTAGTGTGGAAACTCACGTAAAAACTCCAAGCATAATTCTTATAATTAAATATGAGCATGTCTAGTTAAGGCCTTCAGGGACAATGTTGGTTATGATATAAAGATGCTTGAAAAAATATGGCTTATCAATCCGACTCTTCTTATGAGAATGATTCAAAATTGAGATTCCTCATAGCATGAATACCTCCCTAGTTAAGGAGGAGTGTTGGAAACCATAACTAGGTTTGGTATTCATTATGATGTAATTGTAATTGACATTGTATATTATTTATAAAGAAAGAAAAATAAAAGAAAGAGAAATTGTATTTATTTTGGTGTATGGATTTCATACTCAAGTTTGAGTCAAAAGCATGTTGTTTGAGCTTTTCAGTCTTCTAGTTCTTTCTAGGATAAAGAATAATATTGATCATGTTTCATAGTCCCATTTGGACTCATTGTAATGAAAAAAAATATTTATTTTATCATGTAAAAGACATGGATATGCCCAAGACAAATTTGGCCGAAGAGCAAGGAAAAGTCGGCCTAAGGGAGGGAAATTCAACCCTCAAGAAAGGTTATAACTAGAAGGGAGCTCAACCTCATTTGCACACACATGTCACAAAAGTTAAATCTATAATAGTGAAGTTGAAAAGTGTAGCTAGAGGATGAAGAAGAGGAGAAAAAGTCAAAGTTTATCAAGGGATATCTCTCTTTGTGTCTCGCTAGGGTTTGTGAAGCTGCCAACTTCAAGAGGATGATTTTTTTGGGGCAGTTGATGGGGGTCAAAATATGTTAAAAAATATTGTATCTTTCATTTTGAAATATAATTTGATAAATTATCAAAATTATTTGACATAATACGTGTAGTAAATTTAAACTTTTATCCTTACTTTCTTGATCAGATTATATAGTTCTTTTATCACAGGACTTTTCAAAGCTTTTCCAATGCCAATTCCATTATTCACATTTTAAAAATTGAATTTTATTTTAACAAATTATTTCTTCTAACAAATTAAAAATTATATTTTTAATTATTTTTAAAGTATATATTTTTAAATATTAAAATTTTCTTATTCTTTATTTTCTAGTAACATCATAAACTTTTTTCGAGTAACATCATAAACTCTCTTTAAATCCTCTAGTAGAGATGAAAATTTTGGTAATTGGAAAATGTCGTTTTCTTAAATCCTTGAATAATTTAGCAGTGGAAGAAAAACTTTTACTATATACAATCATCTCTTAATTCTAATAAAAAATAATTCCAGGATAGCAATTGGAAAATGTCGTTTTCTTAAATCCTTGAATAATTTAGCAAAGGGAAAATAAATTTTATTGTATACAATCAAGTTATGAAATCAGATTCTTTGTTCTTTTCCCAAGTCTCTAAATCTTACGAATGGGACACGATTTGACTTAATTTGAATATTATGTTCTAGACACGAAGTGTTTTAATGGGACACTTTGTGGTGTCCCATTAGAACACATCGTGTCCTGAAAACCGGATTCAATCTGACGAATCCCGCGAAAAGGAACCAGCGAGCCACTAAAAATGGCACATTCCTATTTTTCTTTACCATTTTCTCTCATTCCTTTTGCAAATAGTGAGTTGTGGGTTTGTTGTTAGAAGTTTGGAGCAAGGAGCCAAGGGTTTGGAGGGCTTTCAAGGAGATTCAAGCACCATATAAGTGCATTTCATATTTATTTTTTTGCATTTATATTACTTGTAGATGCATTTATTTTACAAATTTGTGCATGTTTTGTTTATTTATTTTACAGTATTCATGGCTCAATCAAGCGCAGTAGGTAGGGGGCAAAAAAAGGGGAAGAATGTCCTCATTGGATATGCCCTTCCTCCCCCAATATAGAGTCTGTTGCTGGGTTGGTGGACCGGCCAAGCTGCACCACATTGAGTTTGTAAAAGCATAAAAACATCCATCGAGTTCTTCTCCCGGTCATTTGTAAAGAAACAAAATTTGATTATAGTTCTTACTTGCATATCCTTCGACTGTATTTCTTGTTGGTTATATGTTTTATTAATGTATTCCGCACATTAATGTTTTAAATATGGTAAATAAGTCTAATGGTAAAAAAGAATTGAGGGTGTGACACTTCAGAGCCCATTCATTGTAATACTTAGGGAGATGCAAACGGGTGTCACAAGACAAAAAGTGGCCCCGATAAATCAAGAGACCCAATTATCTTTTCCAGTGTATGTATGACCATCATCCATAGCAAAGTCCCACCTCTCTCCAAAAAGTCACATTATAGACTATTCCTTTAGAGAGGCTTCAACTTACCTCCCAAAATAAGACTAAATTTGTTTACCTAGTTACCGTTTAAAGCACTCCGCTTATTGTTGAATAGTATTAATTATCAATAATGTTTGAAATATGGGCCAACTTAAATCCATCCAAGCATTCTACCGCGAGGGATTTGATATGACCATCATGCATAACAAAGTCCCATAGTATTAATTATCAATAATGTTTGAAATATGAACCAGCTTAAATCCATCCAAGCAGTGTACCTATAGGGATTTGATTTCTATAGACTAGTGATACACTGAATAATAAGAATCACCAATAATATTTGAAATATGAGCCACTTTATATCTATCTAAGGATCGTACTTGGAGAAATTTGATCCCACTTGACTTATGGTACCTCAAGAAATTTGATCTCTCTTGACTTATGATACATTCAAGATTAGATGGATATAGACTGATTAAATCAGTTAACATATCAGAATCTTGAATACAAATAATAAGAATCACCAATAATATTTGAAATATGAGCCAGTTTAGATCCATCTAAGGATAGTACCTCTAGAAATTTGATCTCTCTTAACTTATGATACATTAAAGATTAGATAGATCTAGACTGATTAAACCATTTAACATATGAAAATCTTGAATAAAAATAATAAGAATCACCAATAATATTTGAAATATGAGCCATTTAGATCCATCTAAAGGAAATTTGATCTCTATTAACTTATGACACATTCAAGATTGGATAGATATAGACTGATTAAATCATTTAACATATTAGAATCTTGAATACAAATAATAAAAATCACCAATAATATTTGAAATATAAACCATTTTAGATCCATCTAAAAAAATAGATCTCTCTTAACTTATGATACATTCAAAATAATATGAACCATTTTAGATCCATCTAAAAAAAATTTGATCTCTTAACTTATGATACATTCAAGATTAAATAGATCTAGACTGATTAAATCATTTAACATATCAGAATCTTGAATACAATTAAATTTTCAATCTGGTTAAATATCTCTCAGTATTGAATTATTAAATCGTTTCTTTTAAAGAGGCTTCAAACTATAGTAGTTTACCTAATTGCCGTGTAAAGCAATATGTCATATTGTTGAATAGTACGAATCAATAACGTTTAAAATATGAGCCCTGCTATACCAATATGTCGTATTGCTGAATAGTACGAATCGATAACGTTTGAAATATGAGCCCTGCTATACCAATATGTCATATTGCTAAATAGAACGAATCGCTAATGTTTGAAATATGAGCCCTGCTATACCAATATGTCGTATTTCTGAATAGTACGAATCGATAACGTTTGAAATATGAGCCCTGCTACATGAAGGTGATGGCATGCATGATTAGGCAATGCTATTAAGGGAATCAATTGAGTTGTGATGGCCAAGAATCTCTATATTTACGAAGCGCCGGAGCAAGGCCTCAACTGCATAAATTTTTAGTCCGTTAAATTTTCAATCTGGTTAAATATATCTCTCAGTATTGAATTGTTAAATCGTTTGTTTTAAAGAGGCTTCAAACTATAGTAGTTTACCTAATTACCGTGTAAAGCAATATGTCGTATTGCTGAATAGTACGGATTAATAACGTTTAAAATATGAGCCCTACTATACCAATATGTCGTATTGCTGAATAATACGAATCGATAACGTTTGAAATATGAGCCCTGCTACATGAAGGTGATGGCATGCATGATTAGGCGATGCTATTAAGGGAATTAATTGAGCTGTGATGGCCAAGAATCTCTATATTTACGAAGCGCCGAAGCAAGGCCTCAACTGCATAAATTTTTAGTCCGTTATTTTGAGCTCTCTTCGTAGGAGAAAGACAATCACATCATAGCAAGCAGGAATGGCTCTTGTTAATGTCGTATCGCTGGCTCATAAATTTTGGCTGCCTGGATCGTTGATCAGTTCTCCCCATGAGATTATGCCCATCCGTACAACAATCCCAACTCGTAAATTGTGTAGACGGGGGAAGTCCGTGACACTTCCCATGAGTAATGCATTAACAGATGATGGTGGCCGTGTACAGAGACGCATAAGCGAGTATCAATCCAATCTCTGGGACGATGATTTCATACAGTCCCCTTGAGAGGGACTGTATGAAATTATCGTCCCACAGATTGGAAGGATACTTCAGCTTCACCTTCAACTGCATTTTTTTCTTCGAATTCTTTCGATGTATTAGTTTCTCCTAATGATTTATTGTAATACCATGAGTCAGGCACCATATTACCGTGAACGGGCTGATAGACTTGTTGGGGAAGTAAAAGATATGTTCAATTCACTGTCTGTTGAAGATGGAGAATTCATCACTCCCCTCAATGACCTCCTTCAACGCATTTTGATGGTCGACAATGTTGAACGTTTGGGTATCGATCGACATTTCAAAAGTGAGATTAAAACAACACTCGATTTTGTTTACAGGTGTGTTTCTTGCATGTAGATGGTAGATTCTGGAGCATTTTAAAATTTGATTCACCAGAATGAACTGAAACTATTTACTTTTCTATTACTTATTAAATTTCAAGAATGTTCAGGAAAATTTGAAACTATTTACTTTTCTATTACTTATTAAATTTCAAGCATGTTCAGGAAAATTTGCAATCCATGTATTATTCCATAGGTAACCCATTATTATATACAATAGGGAGTGATTGTTGAGTTCATTTCCTGATGATTGTTCACCTTCCCAATTTATTTTATTTACATAAAATTCCCAATCATGAAGATTAGGTGTCAACAGTATCTCACCCAACATTCAAACAATGACAAACCTCTTCCACTTAGGAAAACATAACGCAAGGTAACGATCTCCATTGAATCCATCCCCTCTAGTTCCATAGTGTTGGCATAAATAATTTTAGCTACTAGCTGCTCTTTCGGAATCCCTTAAATTTGTATACCTCGGCTCATTACAGTGATGAATTAGAAAAGTGGATAATGTGATTTCAAAGATACCTTAGCTCATGCAGTGAACATTGATTTAAACAAGTGGGTAGTGTGAGTCTTGTTAGCCTGTCACCTGGATCAAATGTGCTTTTACTATGCTTGTCAAGACTATCAAAATTGATTTTTTTATGTCACTAGGTTTACACAACAAAATTTGGTCACTATTTCTTCAGTCTAGAAATGAGGTCAGTCTTTTGGAAATTCACTCATGCTGGTCAACTATCACATTTTTATGAAGGTGTCATAATAAAAACATGTCAGTCATCAACATCATTCCATTTAGTTTCAGGTCATCCATTAGGTCGCTATGGTTCCAAGGTCCATCATTTTCATGAATAAATCAAGCAGTGAATAGAGCATGATAGGAGGCTCTTGAGTATTTATTTGTAATTTATCACACATTCATCATATTATCATGGTAAAAAAGTTCCAGAAGAAGAATTTCTAACACTCAGGAAAGTGAAAAGGTAGCTCAGGTTTCAGTTGTAAAGTTAAGTCTGTTTTCAAAAGTGAAAATTAGTTTTCAAAGGTTTGTGTGTCCCATTTCCTTTTTTAAAAAGAGAAATAATTTTTCCTATATAAACTCAAAATCCCACAAACTTGGTTCATTTACCTCCTATTCACTCTTGAGAATCGAGATCTCCCATTCAAAAGAGAGAAAAAGTTGGTTTCTTAGGAAAATTTGGAAAAAACCTTGAGCCATTGCGCAAAGAAACAAGGTGATGTGGACGGAGAGTAGGCACGGCGCACAGGAAAAAAGCACTGCGCAAGGGACAAAGTGTCCATAAAATGCCCAAATCTCTCCCAAATTCCATTTTTTGGCTTGAAAACTTAATTTCATTTATGTCTAAGCCAGGCAACAAGTAATTACACTATCATTCTCCATCATTTGATTTTCAAAATCATCTCATGCCAATGATTCTTCAAATTAGGGTTTGTAGTGAAAATTTTCATGGGAAATGATGGAGTGATAATTGCTATTTTTATTTTTGGTTTCTAAACATGTAAAATGTTGCCCTACACTTGTATACATGTTTTATAAATGTTTCCTAATCTCTTTTAATTTCCATGCCCAAAATATAGTTTGCAGCACCAAGATTTTTCATGTCGAATTTGGAGGACAATTGGGTCTTCAAATCCTAGATAATTTTTTTGTAATTTCCAACCAGCAACATATCATCCACATACAAGACTAGATACATAACACGGTCACCAATTAATGTAAAATACACACAGTGATCTGCTTTGCTTCTGGTGAAGCCAAGTCCCCGTATAAATGTATCAAAT
>APFE030556387.1:0-19323 GCA_000404065.3 Pinus taeda | reverse complement strand
TATTACTCATACCTTTACCATGAAGTATTCGAAGGCCCTTCTCTCTAATATGTCCAAGCCTTTAATGCCACAACATGGTCTTCTCTCCAGAGACCACTATATTTTCTGCTCCACTTTTAGGAACCATAGAATTGTTGCACCCATCAACAAAAGTGCTACCTTGCAGCTTGTACAGAGTTCCAATTTGAACTCCCCGCATCAATATCGGTGCTCCCCAAACCATCTTGCTGGTATCTTTCTTGAACACTGTTTTTACACCTGCATCATCCAACTTGCATATAGAAATCAGATTTCTTGCCAATGCAGGAATATGCAGAACACCCGGAAGTGTTCTAACCCTTCGACCTTGCAACTTCAACTTTACTTTTCCGCGACCAATGATTCTAGCCTTCCTATCATCCCCTAAGAAGACATCACCACCATCGTATTTCTCATAATTGGAGAGCCACTCTCTATGGGGAGTGAAGTGAAAGGATGCACCTGAGTCAATCAACCATGCCTCATGATCTACATCTGTACTTGAAGAAGCCAAGTACACATCCCCACCTTCAACTGAGGTGGTTTTCACCTTTGCAAAAGGAGCATCATCAGATCCCTTTCCTTTGACAGGAGCTTTAGATTTACATTCCCTTTTGTAGTGCCCTTTCTTTATGCATTTCTAGCAAACCACCTTTATAGGTTTTCCTAGAGATTTAGATCTCCCTCTAGATTTAGATCTGCCACTCGATGACTTATTTCCGTTTCTGTTCTGGGACCATCTCGTACAGACAAGGCATCACCATTTTGGCTCTCCATATTTTTTTCTCTCATCTCCTCCCTCAGCAAGGATGAGACTATTTCATCAAACTACAAGGAAGTTGCATTGCTACCTATTGCAATAACTAGACTATCCCACGAATCTGGTAGAGAAAACAACAAACTTATGCACTTATCTTCATCTAAAATTTTAATATCAACAGATAATAACCAACTTACCACATTATTAAATGCATTCAAATTCTCTATCACCGAGTCTCCCTTTTTCATCCTCAGGTTATACAACTTTTTTCATAGGAACAATTTATTCACCAGAGACTTAGATTGTTACAAAGTCCCTAACTTATCCCACAAAGCCTTCGTCTTAGCTTCCCTTGATACATTCAACAATACTGAATTTGAGACACATAATCGTATTGTGCTCTTTGCCTTCTGATCCAACTTCTTCCATTCTGCATCAGACACTCCCATTGGTTTAGTAGTTGGATCTATCGTGATCCACTAATCTTTATGCACCAACAGATCCTCCATCTTGAGCTTCCATAACTCAAAACTTTGACCATTAAATTTCTCGATCTCTATCTTTCCACTGCTCACCATCTTCTTTCACCACTAGAATCGATCTCGCAGATCTCCCACTGAACAAGGTATACCACAGGTCCAAGCGAAACTCCTCAGCAACGAAGGTGTCCCCTTCAAGCCAAAACAACTCTCATTCCAAATGTAGATTTGAACCCGTAGAGAAATTTCCTGCACACGAATTCTAAAACACAGAAAATAAACAATGCAAGAGCATAACACATAAAAACACATATACATAGAGATTTTCCCCTGGATCCCAAAACCAGGACTACCAGCTTGATTTTTCCTTATGTTCCTTTCAATGTTATAATACATATTTATACATGTTGAAGCATCCAATACCATGGACCGAAAACCATCGCATCCAAAACAGTGGACTGAAAACCATCGTGTCCAAAACCATAGGTAGGTCCGCCCAACCTAATATAGGGTCCAAAAAAAAATTTCCCAGGGTGCTATCCCGAACCCCGTAGAGGGGGGCTACCCACCCCCTCGTGATCCCCCTGCTATGCAATTAGCGCAACAAAAGGGGGGCTCTGCACCCCTCTAACTCCTCGATAAGCTGCGTAAGCTAGTCGTGGAAAGAATATAACACAACCCAACACCTCAGATGTGACGCCTACCTCTTCGCTAACTGCAACTACCGCACTTGCGTCAATTTCTTCACGTAAAATGATAAAGGATGATGAAACCCTCAAGAAAAAATAAGACAAAAAAGAACACAATGTGGAAGTGTATGACTAATGAAATTCAATCTAGTAAGGAGTAGGATCTTCTTTGGCTGGTCTTGTTTGAGGATCAACACTCTAAAGCATGAAGGAAGGTGTAGCATAGGACTAATTCATAGAAACATTTCCAACAATAATTGCATGCACATCATTTTTTCATATTGTTTGAGCTTAGATGATAGAGATTTATGGTTCATATTTTTCCTTCCCCAACTGTCGGAGCTTCTTACAGTTGGATATAACTGTGCTAACAATATAGTTTAAGGATATTATCATTTACGAGACAGTAAAAGTTGGAGTTTCTGTTTAAAAGTTTATTTTATTTGTTTGTTGGTCAAGGGTTTCCAGACAAGTCTCTAGGTCTGTATTTGAAAAATAAAGAGGAACTTATCTAAGAAACTTAGTTTTTCTGCAAAGAATAACTAATACCCGTTGGTCTAGCGAGTACCTTCCTCAAAAAAAGAAACAAAATTTATTTAACATTGCCTATCTAAGGTATAAGGGTTTTATAATTTAGAATATTTTCATTCAAAATATTGGGTTTTTTTTCTGGACAAACTATTTTGCATTTGAGTTTTTTCAGCATAAGATGCTAAAAAAAAGTAGTATATGCAGAAGATTATCCTAGATTATCCCAAAAGAACTAAGCAACATGGAAAATGGGTAAGTAATTTACAAATTTTGACTTAAAAAACTTACAGGTATGAAAACATAATATATTTTTGGATATATTCATCAAGTTGTTGGAATCAATTGTTTAACCACTCCCAGTTCCTGTGCTTGCCTTGATTCCCATTCTACATTCATCAATAAAAACCAACCATATTGACTTACCAGTCATCCTTCTTCGTTAGTAGTTACAGAAAGGGATTACCTAATGTGTTACAACGTGTTGCATCGTGTAGCTGGCACACCTTCCTTATTAGTAGTTACAGTATTTATAGAAAGGTAATACCTAATGTGATGTAACTCATTGCATCATGTAGCTGGCACACCATTCATAGGTTCCATATCAACTTACTGGTGATTCTTCCTCATTAGTAGTTACAGAAATGGATTACCTAATGTGTCGTAATGTGTTGCATCGTGTAGCCGGCATGCCATTCACAAGTATCATATTGACTTACCAGTGATTCTTCCTTGTTAGTAGTTATAGAAAACCGACCATATCAACTTACCCCTCATCCTTCCCCATTAGTAGTTACAGAAAGGGATTACCTAATGTTAACACATTGCATCATGTAGTTGGAACACCATTTATAGGTAGCACATCACCAAGACATGCACATATCCATACCTGTCTCACAACATGTGTTGTGGTGTGTGCCTACTGCATGTGACACCTATCACACCAGACATGTGTATTACTTAGACAAGATATATACAAACCAATGTAATACAATATATATACAAACCAATGAAACTTAACATTTAATTCCAAATGAACCAATGCTAGCATTAGTTTTTGTTCGAAAAACACTAATGAAGTAAATCCATTTAATCATAAAATTACATAGCTCATATAACCTCTTTGCCTCGAGAAGAGGCCAAATATGATCATCAAAAATCTTATTGATCTTATTGGTCGTGAAAATAATTCCGTCAATTTGATAGGTTGAACGACTGTATGAGTGATCATATTTCATGAAAAGGCATGGAAAAATTTAAGTTAGTTTGCAAGGGAATTAATGTCAAGCGATAAATTCGATTATAATAGTCCCCTGTCACAAGTGGAAAAATTGGGAGTTACTTCGACCCCATAACAATGTTCCCATCTCTTCCATGAAATATGATGTCATTTTCATTATGGTTATAATTAACGAGATGGCTAAAACATTGCCAACATTAAAAATAAATAAATAAATAAATTGGTGACAAAAATTGTCCTCGAACGTGTGTCTGTGTATTCGCACCTTGAAACACATCTCAAATTTAAAATAAGTTCCTATTTCAATTAAGATTGCAGTTTAGGTACACTTGTTAGTTATAGGAAGAGATCATTTTGAAAAATAACTATAATATTAAAAATATTATTATTTTCAAATTTAAGCATAAGTAGGAATTAGGGGGAAAAAGAAAACTAAAATATTATAAGGAGGTGATCAACTCCAATTTTGAAAACTAGAATTATTCCTCTCTTGGCTAGTGCTAAGAAGAAAAAAAACATTGGGAGAACAAGAACTAATTCTCATAAGCTTGGAAGTGACACTCGTCACTGGTCTATTCCCAAAACATCTTGGGACGAAAGATTTTGACGTCTTTGCAATACTAAGAGTGCTAAAAACGATGAAAAGCAATGAGATTGTCGACTCTTACCCACATCATTATGATTTTCATAACCTTTGCCACACTACCAAACTTCTTGACTTGTTCAACCAACAAAACTATAGGGATCTAGGAACATTTTTCCACCTTCTCTTGAATCATATAAATAAATGGTGAAAAAATCTCAATTAAACATCATAAACATATTTAAAATATTTATTTTTATAAATATAGATTTTTAAATATTCAATTAAAATAGCATATTTTAGCTTCTTTATATTTATAGGATTTTTATCGTGCTCATTTGGTTGAATTCTTGACAATCTTGTCCACTGAGAATCAAATTATAGTTCAATTTTGGTAACTAAGGATTTGTTGATATATTTTTCATATGGATTATAAAAAGAAATGTTCGGCAAAGAAAAAAATGTTATATGTTATTAAAATTAATTAAAATTACTTAATATTTATAGAGATAAGCATATTTTAATTTTAGATTTACAAAGCATTAAGAGGAATCAAAATTTTCTATGTGCAAAATTCTTTTGAGCATAAAACTTGAGAAAAGGTTTGCATCTTGAGAGATTTGATTTCTCTTGGCTATTGGTACAACTTCAATAAAGATCTATTTATGTTAGTTTTGAACAAAACACTAATAAAATGTTATAATTGTAAAAAATGATTTATTTTCATTGGTTTTATATAATATATACATAGTTGACATTGGAATATTTTATTTATGATTCACATTTTGAGCATTAAAATGTGTTTTTTTTAATAAGCTAGCAATATTTGTATGGCAAAAAATGTACAGAGTTTATAAGCATGGAGAGTCTTGGCCAACCTATTACAAGATTGAGTGAGAAGCAAAAGATGTTGACTCTCACAAAACTATTACAAGTAAGACCATCTACCCTTGTGAAGGAAACTAGATGACCTTCTAGATAATTTAGAACATAAAAATAGGACATGGAAACAAGAGAAGGGTAGTAACCTCAAAATTACCTTATTCGCGATGATAGTCTTAGCAATGTCAAGTTCTACATGTAGGGGTTATCCTCACCATGCTTGAGCTCGAGTGGATCTTCCCATTCCACTGTTATTGGTCTATATTTTTCATCGTCACTAGGAAGAGGGTGCTTAACTGCCAATGGGTGCCCAACTGGTAGATGGTGCACTACTGGTGGAGGATGAATTACACCACTATGGCCTATGGCTTATGCTCCTTTGCCACAAGACATTCCAATATCCACAGGAATGTCCTCTAGTTCATTGCACTTCTTTTGAGACCTCGATGAGGATTGGCCCATGTTTCATGGATTCTAGCTCTAGGATATTGTATCTTGCGAGAATCAATGGGGCTCTAAGAGGAGGAGTTGTTCTTAGGTGAGGAGGGATTCAGAAATTGAAGACCCAAACACCAACATTGGCTCACAACTTTATATATGCATGACTCAAGTGAAAGTCAAGGTTTGAAACATGACCCTCGAGCACTAAAGTGGTTTCTTCCTATTCTCTGCGATTTTTCTCAACTCTTGGGCCTCCAAGTATATAACTAAGTGCTTATATCACGAGAGATGTTTTCATCAAAGTATTATGCTCCCTGGTTATTCCAAGGAGGGAGTGGCGGTCTAACTCTGCCTTTGCTTCCTCTTCGGGGTCTGCCACACTCTCTCATCATAACGACTACGTTTATACCAACACCTCTGAATCTCTGCTACCTACTCCTCCATCCTTTCACAACCAAGGCCTCTGTCTTCTGTCACCAACACCTACAATGTTCTTAACGTTCTTCTTGGTTATAATGTTACAACAATTAGGTGAATGTGTGTACCAATCCCTGTAAGACCATATCATTCTCAAAATTTAAATTCTCTAATCATTGTAATCATGAAGGTGTTGAATGTGTCCCTATGTTACCTAGACAACCCTACCTTTACGAGCCATGCACATTAAAATTGTAATACATGCCCTGTCATTAAAAACCCTTTCTATATTAAATTACCCTTCATATCTTGAATTAGGAAGAACCTATTAATGGAGTAAGAACTCTCTTTCTCTATATATATTTGTTTAAAATCTTTGAACTGCTTGATTTATGATCCATATTAAACTTTTCTTTTGTTGTTAATAATTTTTAAATATTATATATCAACTCTATATTAAAAATAAGAAGTGAAAATATAAGAATTTTTTTAAAAGTAAATTGAGAAGTGAAAAAAGAATAATAAAAAAAAATTAAATTACTGTCATTTTATTTAAAGTTGATATAACAATTACGTTATTATGTTATTTAATATGGACATTGAAATATTTTATTTATTATTGAATTTAGGCTTCTGTGATCCATATCAAGTTTATTGACAAGTGTTTTCGGCGAAAATCACAACAAAATTCTTTTTTTCAACGCGTTTCGAACCCAAGTGTGGTTCATCGTCAGGACAAGATGAAGAACCAAATCATGGCTACAAGTTAAATACAGGGAACAGATCATTCAATGACTACAAAAAACAACTACTATTGATCAAGGAAATGGCTACAATGGATTGGACAACAACTATATTTGACTTTTTTTTGGTTGAAGCGAGAGTTAGACCTTCTATTTCATTAATCAGTAAATAAAATACATAAAATACAACATTCCACAAGAAGCTGTAGACCAAGGAAAACACCCAACTCTATCTGTTACCAGGTCAAAGGCAAAAGCCTCGACCCCTACAACCAAACCTCAAAACTCTCAGAAGAAATACATTGTGGAAGTAGGCTAACAAGAATCTAGAGTCGGACCCGAAGAGGAAAAAATGTGCCAATCTATGAAGATTTCATGTCCGCATAACTCATAAACCCGCAAATTTGTAGAACGTATAAAAATGACGCTTCCCACCAAGAACATTTTGCATCCCACCAAGAATACAAAGCATTAACGCCTCCCGCCATTTTCCTAATTTGCATCTTTAATCTCAACCATTGAACCTCCTCGCCCGATCCAATGGTTATGGCCAATATCACAGTGCTTAAAAGCACGACGTTTACCCATATGGACCCACCAACATACGCGATCAATCCCAATCGTAGATCCACATTGCTTGATCTAACGATTGAGGATCATATCGCATTGGTCTACTTCACCGAATAATAGTGCGCAATGAGGGAGGTATTCCATCCGACCCCACTGCCATGTGGAGCACGCAGAATGGAATCACTCCCAAATTGGAAAAACCACTTCTCGCTTGAAAGACCTGCGATCACCAAAAAATCACCCTAGACACGGTATTGCAAACAAAGAAGGAAAACCCACGGTTTTGAAGCCACCGAGAGTCCCCAATTTCTGGCCTCTCGCTCTATCTACTCTACCTGAACCAATGTGAGATGAAGCTCCCGCCATCCTTCTTATCATCCAAAAAACTGAGTCACTCAGGCTGCTACCTCTAGGAGTCGTTGTGAAAGTACTAACCCAGATTGCAAAGGCTGACCATGGCTTACAACCCGCTAAAGAATTGACTGTGAACAAAACGCTAATGATAAAGCTACTGAATCATCTAGACCCCACTTCCATGGCTCTGTTCCAAAACACCATCCTATCTTCATCTGCTTGGTCGTAACAATTCTCCTTTAATATGTTCTGAGGTAGCTCTTGCCAATTCTTTGCCATCCTATTTTCTATGTAGTTCACTCTTTGATTGGCCAGAAGATCCACCAATTTATTGGCCATTCTTCGAACATGTTTAAAACTGACTGTTCAAAGACACTGGAGGTGACTCTGAATCCGTTGAAAGACCTAGATTAGCCTCTAGTTTCTTGAGGATTTTTCTGGCTTTGTACCCCAACTGATTCTCTTGACCGATTAAATAATTAACTCAAAATCAGCTTCAACAATCACATTTTGGTGATTATCCTGAACTAGGAAATCTAAACATTGCTCCATAGCCATCAATTTTGCCATATTGTTGGTGGCTCTTCCTAAATGGCAATAGAAGATGAAAAGAATACTTCCATTTTCATCCCTTAACACCCCACCATAGCCAGTCGTGCCCGAGTTGCCTTTTGAAGCACCATCAATGTTGTATTTCAAAAAACCCTTAGGGGGAGGATGCCAAAAATCTAGCTCAGAATCCAATATTAATACCTTCCTATCCAGGCCCTGAGGAATAAGTCCCTGCAACTCCAGCTGACTGAGAATCCTCAATTCTGTTGTAGAAGGAATGTTCTTAGGGAGATTACGAACTATAGTGCCAACCGTCTCCTTAAGCTGTTTTAAGATCTGATCATAAAGGAATTGTGTTGGCTTCTTTTCATTCTTGAAGATTTTATTGTTCCTTTCTTTCTAGACATTCCTAATAATGAAACTTGGCATAAGATCCCAAGCTGAGCCAAGAAATTCGTAATCTGAAAAGTTTCTTCTCCAGTTGTTTAGGGTGTTGATAATATTCCTTGTATCCCTATTATTTTGTTGGAAAATGGTGGCAAAAGAATCCCACAACCTGGAGGTAAAAATGCAATTGTTGAGAAGGTGCTCCATTGTTTCCTCTTGGGCTTCACAAAGCTGGCATCTGGAAGGCCCTAGGACACCCCTCTTTCGAATTTTATCCAAGGTCAAAATTTTCCTATGCTGAACTAGCCACATGAAGAGTTTAATTTTCATCCAACCTTGATGCCTCCATAGGTTTTGCAAAATCCTATCCAGATCATGGGAATCTAATTCAAGGAATATGAGTTTTGCTTCCTTAAGATTAAAGGTACCCGAATTTTTGTTGCCCCATCTCAGCTGGTCATGCCCCCCTGACGCTAAAATCTTCCTTTGATCTAACACTTTCATTAGTGTCTCAGCTTTAGCTTTCAGGGGGCTATCATCCCTGAAATCAAAGTTCCTCCAGGTTCTCCATTTTCCTATACTGTTGGTCCCAAAAATATTTTACCTTAGATAGCCCTTTAGTATATGTCTCTTCCTTGAGGTCCCCCAAGTCCTCTTTTAATAGAATAGGTTCTTGTTGCCATCTATCCTCCCAGAATAAAGCTAAGTCTCCCTCTCTAATTTCCCAGAAGTTGTTTTCTTGAACTAAGCTCATGTTTTCCCAGGCCTTATTCCAAATGTGTGATCCCTTTATATTTCCATCCATCCTTATGTGATCATTATTTTTCCATGAGCTGGCATTTTTTTCTTTCCAAATAATAGCCCACTAAGCCTTTGGTTCTTTTACCCAGCGCCACCATAGTTTTTCCCCTAAAACCTTGCTGAGAATCTCAGGATCATCCAATCCAAGATCCCCATGGTTTGTAGGTTTGTAGATTTTTTCCCAGGCTACCAAGGCCCATTTCTTCCTTTCTTCTCCCTTGCCCCAAATAAAGTCTCTTTGTATGGTTCTGAACTGATGCATGACTCCCTTAAGTGCTGGGAGAGCTGATAGCATGAAGACTGGGATTGATTGAAGGACAACTTTCGTAAGAACCAACCTACCAGCCAAGTTTAAGGATCTTATAGTCCATTTCCTTATTTTATCTTGCAACTTATTAATTATCGGCTCCCAGATGCTCTTGTGTAATGGTTTAGCAGTTAGAGGAACTCCCAAATATTTTGAGGGGAGAGTCTCCCTTTGAAAGCCCAGAATTCTAGAGATGTTCCTCTGAATAGCAATATTAGTATTAAAGAAAAAAATCTTAGAGTTGGAGAGATTAACTTCCATACCTGAAGCCATGGCAAAGTCATTCAAGATTTGTTTATACGCAAGAGCTTCTATGATTGTGGGGAATCCCTACAACATGGTATTATCAACAAATTGTTGATGAGTCGAGGCCTGTCCATTATCAGAAAGTTGGAGACCTTTGATCTTACCAACTTCTTTTGCATGTTTGATAAACCGACCTAGTCCTTCCATCATGAGGATGAAGAGAAAGGGAGAGAGTGGGTCACCCTGCCTGAGGCCTCTAGAAGGAATAAAAGTCTCCGAGGGAGAACCATTAACCAAAATTGAAAAGCTGGAAGAAGTAACCAGGGCCATGACCCATCTGACCTGGTTGTATCAAACCTAAAATCAATAAGAACTTTCCTCATATAGGTCCAATTCAGCTTATCATAAGCTTTGGCTATGTCTAATTGTATGATCATTCTAGCCTTCCTATTGCTAGTCAGAGAATGGACCACCTCATGTGCTTGAATGATGTTATTGAGAATTTGTCTTCCTTCCACATATCCAAATTGTTCCACAGAAACTAGGGTAGGAAGAAGAGGTTTGAGTCTGTTGGTCACAACTTTTGATATTATCTTGTAAACCACATTGCACAAAGCTATTGGTCTAAACTTGTCAGGAGTTTGAGCCGACTCCTGTTTAGGGATCAGGGAGATGAAGGAGGTATTCAGCGCCTTCAAAATAGTTCTATTCGTCCTAGAATCTTCTACTACATTCAGAATATCATGTTTGACAATATTCCAGCAAGCTTTAAAGAAATCTGCATTGAAACCATCCGGGCCTGGCACCTTACCATTCTGCATCTCTTTGAGGACTTCACTAACCTCTTAAATCACTGGCATGTTGAGGTTGAAATTGTCCTCTCTAGACACCAGCCTAGGTATATGTCTAGTAAAGTCCCTGATGGAGTGTTCTCTATCATAACAGGTTAGTGCTAAACTAGTACAGCTTCCATTTCTTCATGAGAATTGAGAAGATTACCTCCCTCCTCCTTGATTGAAGAAATCTTGTTATGAGCTCTATTCGCCATAGTGGATCTGTGGAAAAATCTAGTATTACGTTCTCCTTCTTTTAGCCATTGAACTCTAGATTTTTTTCTCCAAAATATTTCCTCTTGTTTACATAAATTCTCCCAGTCTTGATGATATTTGGTGACTTGATCACTTCTGACGTTATCAAATCCATCCATGATAATGGCTTGGTTGAGTTCCTACATTTTACCTTCAACAGATTTTTTTTCCCTCAAAAATATTGCCATATTCATTCTTGTTCCAATTTTTGAGCCTGAGCTTGATGTGTTTTAGTCTTTTCTGAAGAAGGAACATTCTTGTGCCCTGAATATTCAAATCTTCTAACCACCATTTGGCAATGTTGCTGATGAAATATGGGTGGGAAAGCCACATATTCTCAAATCGAAAAGGTCTGTTCCTGGGGGTACCAATGCCCTGAACCTCCAGTTGAACTGGCCAGTGATCTGAGCCTCTAAAGGGGAGAACTCTTGCTACCATTTCCTTGTCATTGAGCATAAGGTCCTCTAATATTATGAATCTGTCTAATTTTGAGGCCACCTGAGACTCTCCTCCTCTTTTATTGTTCCAAGTAAAGATACCATTACTCGTTACGATGTCCACTAGCTTCATATTATCTATAAAAGTTTGAAATGCCAAAGAGTCTTTACTTAGAACTCTGGTTCCCCCTTTTCTTCTCCGAAAGTGATTTGATCATGTTGAAATCACCCCCCAAGATCCATGGTATACCTGTATGTCTGTCTCTAAGATCCTCCAAAGAATCTAGAAACTTGATTCTACCATCAACTCTTTGGGAGCCACACACATTCGTGACCAGATAGGTTTCCTTATCTCCCACAGGCTGCATGACCACTAATAAATAATCCCTAGATGCCTCAGCATCTATAATGCCAATTTTTTGGGGGTTCCAATGAGTGAGTATGCCTCCTGTTGTATTCTCTACTTTGACTTCTAGAAACTCAAATCGATTGAGCCATTTTCTATGAATCTCTTTTATTTTTTGAATGGAACATTTAGTTTCCTAGATGAAGATCATATCTGGTGCTGCTTGTTTCATTCTATTACTAATTAGTCTTTTTTTTCTTTTACTTCCTAAACCCATAATATTCCAAGAAGTGAACTTCATTATTAAAGATTTGTAAAGGAGTAACTGGTTAGATCTTTCATCTTACTTAAATCTATCATTAGCTTTCCACATTCCATCAATAGCCCGTTCTACATTTTTCTGCCTCTTTTCTTTCCTGGATTTTTGGGTGCTAATACTGGTGTGGTTTTCAAAGTTTTCACAGCTTCGTTGCCCTACCTTTCCTTGCTTCCTTGCTTCTCCAGCCCTTTGTTCTAATTTTTCCATATGAACAATTGTTGAACTCTATTAAACTCCTCTGGAGGTAATGAGTCTACCCCCTCCCTGGTTCCTTGTTTCAAGAAACCTTCCAGATCTAAGTTCTCTTTGTCAAGAATCTCCTGTAGTTCCTGGTCCTCCATTTCCATCTCACTATGGGTCATTTCCTGGTCCATCTCCAGTTTTGTATCACTCATCATAGTTTCTTTCTATTTACTAATATCTTGTGTTTGTTCACCATCTGCTTCGTTCTTATCCTCCATAGGACTTCCTCCCTTTTCTTGATATGTTTTTGTAATCTCTTCTTCCTCTTCTAGTACTTGGAACCTATTCTGACTGACTTGTCGCCCTTCTGTTTGATGTAGCTTCGGCCCCCTTTGCCTCCTTTTCCTTTATGTACCACTTTGTGAAAGCTTTCAGTTTCTTTCATGGTGTTAGCTTTACTCATGTTTTCTATTTTACTGAGAGGGCAGTCTCTAAGTAGGTGCCCATGCTCATGGCACTTGCGACATCTGAAAGGAATATGTTCATAATCCACTGTTTGTACCCATTCTTCATCAAGTACTTCCAAGATTTTCTCATCCAGTAGAGCTCCAGAGAGATCCATCTCCACACATATTCTTGCAAAGGAATTATATTTTCCCCTTCTAGTGGCCTCATAAGCTTTGACAAAACGCCCTAATTTATTTCCTATGGAAGATAAGGATTCCGTTTTCCAGTAATCAAGAGGTAGAGAGTAGAGTCTAACCCAAACCGGGACCGAGGTAAAAGTTTCACGCTCTCGGACAAAATTCATAATCCATGGTCGCATAAAAAGGTCTGTTGTTGCATAAAAGTAGGGCCCTCCTTCAAACACTCTGTCCTTATCTTCAATATTTGCAAAGACCACAATAAAGAAACCCTTTGACCCAAGATGTAGGTCTATTCTTCCTTTAGGTTTCGAGTGGTATTTAATCCATGTTTGTAAAGCTTTTTCAGTGGGCCATAAGCCCATGAATTTACAAATGATTGCATATGTCTGCATGTGGTCCCTGTGCGCATGCAGAGCAGGATCATTTAAAACTACTCTGGCTGTGATAGTGGCTTTGGGTTTACATGGTCCCTTTTGTGCTTTGTCTTTTGTTTCGTATTCCTTGTCTTCTTCCTCATTTTTTGCAGTGCTATTATTCTCCCTTGATTTAGTGCCATCTTTCTCCTCTTCACTGTTCCTTTTCCTTCCTTTTGGAAGACCTCTATCATGATCTATTGGTTTTCTACCTCTGCTGGCTATAGCCTGCTTGTAGGAGGGAGTGGAGCTCCCTCCTTTGCGTCCTTCCATAGAGAACAACCTTTGTAAAAGCCTGTTACCCTAGCTGATCGCCCGCGCTCACCGCAGTATTTCTCAAAAAACTTCAAGGCTCTCTTGTCACACCAAGCTCTAACTTAAATAGGACTAACAACCGAGCAACAACTATATTTGACTTGACTAAGAGATGGGCAAAGGAAAATTAATTAGTTAATTAATTAATTTGTTAGATCTATTTATTTCCCTGAACTTAAACTAAGACTAAAACCTAATAAATTAATATAATCTTTATTATTTAAAAACTACATAAACCAGGAATTATTATAAGATATATTAAGAAAATAAATGTTTATTAATTAGATAACTTAGTTAAATTTGACTAATTAAATAAGTTTATTTAACTATATATGTAACTAAATATGTAGTATATTCTTCTAAATTAAAAGTAAATAAAATGAAATGAAATTATGTTGATTCTATTATATGAAGGAATATGGGAAAAGACAGGGATAAAAATGTAACCTAGTTATAATTGAATAGGATAATTTGATTTATGAAATTTAATATATTTAATTTAATAGATAATAAGGGATAGATAGGGATAAACCTAATTGTTTAATTTAATCATCAATATTTTTAGTTTAGATTTTATAATTACTTAAGTTATGTTTGTAAAATATTAATTTATTTATTATAACAAGATAACAAGAAACATCTTATTTCAATAAATATAAGATAGTAAATATAATTATATTACTAAAAATACCTCATTATATATTATATATATATATATATAAATTTATATCTATATATATATATATATATATATAAACCAAAGAATAAACCAATAAAAAGAGCGAAAAGGGGGGACGTGCTAGGAGGAAAGGGTAGGGGTCCAATAACTGCTAATCTTCCATCTGTCATCTCTGTTGAGATTACTCAGCCTCCTTTCAATTTTTGTGGTCTCCTTAAACTCCCGATGATGAAAAGACACAATTTTGGCAATTACCCGGACCTTCTCAATAAAGATATGATGCTTAGTCTTCTTTGCGTGTTCTGCCAGGGCTGAAGACCGGGTCCTCCCATGTTTGATGTCTGTTGAGTGCTCATGGAGCCTCTAATTAATAAAGCACCTAGTTTCACCAACATAGAGGGTTCCACAGGAACATGGAATAACATAAACACCTTTCATATCCTTAGGGTCAACCGGGTCTTTTACAGATCTTAGGAAGCTACGAATGGTGCTAAGGGGTCTAAAGGTTGAGGGAACATTATGCTTCCTAATGATTCTCGCAATCTTGTCAGTGGTCCCCTAGATGAAAGGGAGATGAACCCCTAAGGTTCGACCTTTAGGGTCTTTCTTAATCTTGGGACCTCTGCCAGCTTTAAGGAAAGCTTTCAAACCTTGGTGCCTACTATAACCATTATTAACAAAAACATTAAGGAGATGGGCTTTCTCTTTATTAGAGATTCTCATCACAAGAGTAGCTAGCGTGTTGAGAACACCCAACTTTTGAGCAGGGAAATGATGTGAGTTGGCATGAAGATACTTCTCAATATGAGATTTCTTCTGAAACACTTGGTGGGAGAAAGAACCGTCATCCTTCTTCGAAATGAGAACCTCAAGGAAAGGTAGGCACCCATCAATTTCTTCCTCCATAGTAAACTTTATGGAGGAGGATTGATTGTTGAGATGCTGGAAAAAAGGTCTAACTCTTCTTGGCCACGAGACCAGATGACACGAGTGTCGTCCACAAATCTCTTCCATGGCTTGGGAAGGAAACGGTCTAAGGCCAAAGCCTTGGACTCAAAGTCTTCCATAAAAATATTAGCAATGACACGGAACAAGGGGGAGCCTATGGCAACTCCACAAGTATGGTCATATTTTATTTATAGTTCATATTATTTTTTATTGTTAATATAATTTTGTTTTAAATATTATGTGTCAATTGAATATAAAATAAATTACACATATAATATCAATAATAATATTTTTTCATGCCATATGATATTAAGTAGTGAATTAAATTGAAATAATTTATTTTTGGTAGAGATAAATTTTTATTGTTATTATTATTATTATTATTATTAATTTAAATTGTTATAAAATATATTTCATTATTTTAACTGTAAAATATGTTAAAAAATATTGTATCTTTCATTTTGAAATATAATTTGATAAATTATCAAAATTATTTAACATAATACCTGTAGTAAATTTAAACTTTTATCCTTACTTTCTTAATCGTTCTTTTATCAAAGGAATTTACAAAGCTTTTCCAATGCCCAATTCCATCATTCACATTTTAAAAATTGAATTTTATTTTAACAAAATTATTTTTCTTTAACCAATAAAAATTATAATTTTTAATTTTTAATTTTTATAAAAATTTCTATCTTTATCTAGAACATCATAAACTTTTTTAGTAACATCCATAACCCTCTTTAAATCATCTAGTAGAAATGAAAATTTTAGTAATTGGAAAATGTCGTTTTCTTAAATCCTTGAATAATTTAGCAATGGAAGAAAAACTTTTACTATATACAATCATCTCTTAATTCTAATAAAAAGTAATTCCTTGATAGCAATTGGAAAATTTCGTTTTCTTAAATCCTTGAATAATTTAGTAATGGGAAAATAAATTTTACTGTATACAATTAAGTTCTGGAATCGGATTCTTTGTTTTTTTCCCAAGTCTCTAAATCTTACTAATAGGGCACGATTTGACTTAATTCGAATTTTAATAGTGTTTTAATGGGACATTTTGTCGTGTCTTATTAGAACACATCGTGTCCCGAAAACGGATTTGTGTTCGATTAGAACCATGTGTCGCTAAAACGGGATTCTATTTTATTTATCCTTTGTCTAGTTCTTTTTGCCACTAGTGGGCTGTTGGTTTTTTTATTTACCATTTTGGAGCTTTTAAGGAGATTCAAGCATCATATAAGTGCATTTCATCTTTATTTTTTTGCATTTGTATTACTTGTAGATGCATTTCTTTTACAAATTTGTGCACATCTATTTTGTAAAAGCATAAAAACTTCTGTCTTGTTCTTCTCGCGTCATTTGTAAAGAAACAAAATTTTATTATAATTCTTACTTGCATATTGTTGGAGTGTATTTCTTGTTGGTTATATGTTTTATTAATGTATTTCGCACATTAATGTTTTAAATATGGTAAATAAGACTAATGTTAGGAGTAGTTTGAGAAACAAGTTAACCATGGAAAAAGTTTCACACGAAAAAAGAATTGAGGGTGTGACACTGCCCCATTCATTGTCAGACTTCGGGAGATGCAAAAGGGTGTCACAAGACACAAAGTGGCCCCGATAAATCAAGAGACCTAGTTATCTTTGCCAGTGTATGTATGACCATCATCCATAGCAAAGTCCCACCTCTCTCCAAAAAGTCGCATTATAGACTATTCCTTTAGAGAGGCTTCAACTTACCTCCCAAAATAAGACTAAATTAGTTTACCTAGTTACGGTTTAAAGCACTCCGCTTATTGTTGAATAGTATTAATTATCAATAATGTTTGAAATATGGGCCAACTTAAATCCATCCAAGCATTATACCTAGAGGGACTTGATATGACCATCATCCATAGCAAAGTCCCACCTTTCTCCAAAAAGTTGCATTATAGACTATTCCTTTAGAGAGGCTTCAACTTACCTCCCAAAATAAATCTAAATTAGTTTACCCAATTACCCTTTAAAGCACTCTTCTTATTGTTGAATAGTATTAATTATCAATAATGTTTGAAATATGAACCAGCTTAAATCCATCCAAGCATTGTACCTCTAGGGATTTGATTTCTATAGACTAGTGATATACTGAATAATAAGAATCACCAATAATATTTGAAGTATGAGCCACTTTATATCTATCTAAGGATCGTACCTGGAGAAATTTGATCCTTGTTGAGTTATGGTACCTCTAGAAATTTGATCTCTCTTGACTTATGATACATTATTAGATAGATCTAGACTGATTAAATCAGTTAACATATCATAATCTTGAATACAAATAATAAGAATCACCAATAATATTTGAAATATGAGCCAGTTTAGATCCATCTAAGGATGGTACCTCTAGAAATTTGATCTCTCTTAACTTATGATACATTCAAGATTAGATAGATCTGGACTGATTAAATCATTTAACATATGAAAATCTTGAATACAAATAATAAGAATAGCCAATAATATTTGAAATATGAGCCATTTAGATCCATCTAAAGGAAATTTGATCTCTCTTAACTTATGACACATTCAGGATTGGATAGATATAGACTGATTAAATCATTTAACATATCATAATCTTGAATACAAATAATAAGAATCACCAATAATATTTGAAATACAAACCATTTTAGATCTATCTAAAAAAAAATTTGATCTCTCTTAACTTATGATACATTCAAGATAATATAAACCATTTTAGATTCATCTAAAAAAATTTAATCTCTTAACTTATATACATTCAACATTGAAGATTAGATAAATCATTCAACATTGAAGATTAGATAAATCTAGACTGATTAAATCATTTAACCTATCAGAATCTTGAATACAATTAAATTTTCAGTCTGGTTAAATATCTCTCAGTATTGAATTGTTAAATCGTTTCTTTTAAAGAGGCTTCATACTATAGTAGTTACCTAATTGCCGTGTAAAGCAATATGTCGTATTGCTGAATAGTACGAATCAATAACGTTTGAAATATGAGCCCTGCTATACCAATATGTCGTATTGCTGAATAGTACGAATCGATAACGTTTGAAATATGAGCCCTCCTACATGAAGGTGATGGCATGCATGATTAGGCGATGCTATTAAGGGAATTAATTGAGCTGTGATGGCCAAGAATCTCTATATTTACGAAGCCCCAGAGCAAGGCCTCAACTGCATAAATTTTTAGTCCGTTATTTTGAGCTCTCTTCGTAGGAGAAAGACAATCACATCATAGCAAGCAGGAATGGCTCTTGTTAATGTCGTATCGCTGGCTCATAAATTCTGGCTGCCTGGATCGTTGATCAGTTCTGCCCATGAGATTATGCCCGTCCGTACAACAATCCCAACTCGTAAATTGTGTAGACGGGGGAAGTCCGTGACACTTCCCATGATTAACGCGTTAACAGATGATGGTGGCCGTGTACAGAGACGCATAAGCGAGTATCATTCCAATCTCTGGGACGATGAATTCTCCATCTTCAAGACACAGTGAATTGAACATATCTTTTACTTCCACAACAAGTCTATCGGCCCGTTCACGGTAATATGAACGGGCTGATAGACTTGTTGGGGAAGTAAAAGATATGTTCAATTCACTTCTGTTGAAGATGGAGAATTCATCACTCCCCTCAATGACCTCCTTCAACGCGTTTTGATGGTCGACAATGTTGAACGTTTGGGTATCGATCGACATTTCAAAAGTGAGATTAAAACAACACTCGATTTTGTTTACAGGTGTGTTTCTTGCATGTAGATGGTAGATTCTGGAGCATTTTCAAATTTGATTCACCAGAATGAACTGAAACTATTTACTTTGCTATTACTTATTAAATTTCAAGAATGTTCAGGAAAATTTGAAACTATTTACTTTGCTATTACTTATTAAATTTCAAGCATGTTCAGGAAAATTTGCAATCCA
>APFE030556384.1:54528-69328 GCA_000404065.3 Pinus taeda | reverse complement strand
ATTTTGAATAAAAAAGTAAAGCCCAATCACTAGACTAAAATTTTATTTCTTTGATAAACTTATCATGCCACCTAGATCTTTGATGTTGGAATATATTGGTTCTTTGAATAACATCTTGTTGCATCTCATCAAGTTCATTCAATTGCTCCATTCTTTGTCTTTGGGCTTTTGATAAATCAATTCCCAATTTTGTTGTTGTTTTAACAGTATTTATCTCGAAATCAATAGGAAATAGGACTTCTTTTCCATAAACAAGTTCATAAGGAGTGTGTATAGTTTTATTTCTCCATGTGGTACGATATGCCCACAAAGCTTCTGAAAGATTTTCTGCCCAATCGCTTCTATGAAAATGCACAATTTTGGTAAGAATTGCTTCAATTACCTTGTTGGTAGATTCAACTTGTCTGTTGGCTTGTGGATGATATGGAGTTGAAATTCTATGTTTGATTTTGCATTCCTCCATTATCTTCTATACTAGCTTGGACGTGAATTGAGTGCCTTGATCTGTCACAATTTCCCTTGGAAAACCATAATGAGAAAATATCCTTAAAAACAAATGAAATTGCAACATTTTCAGTAGTAGAAGAAAGTGCTTTAGGTTCTACCCATTTTGTGACATAATATGTACAACCAAGAATAAACCTTTTTTTGTCTTGATGGAAGATTGATTGGACCAACAAAACCCAGAGCCCTTTTTCAAAATGTTCAATAAGTACCTAAGGTTGTAAAGGCGTTTCATCTGAAGGAACACATTTCCCATTCTTTGAGAAATGTCACATCTCTTAAAATATTCCTTGGAATCCTTAAAAAGAGAAGGATTTTATAAGCAGTTATTTTATCAATGAAATGTCCCCCACATGGTTCATCATGATAAGCCTTCAGTATTTCTGGTACTTCATCTTCTCTAACACATCTTCGAATGATTAAGTCAGGTCTTGTCTTGTAAAATTATTCATTTATCCAGGAATAGGTTGCACTAGTTTGAATAACCTTCTTCTTCTCTCGAGGAGACAAATATGATGGTAACTTCCCTATAGCCAAATAATTAGCAATATATGCAAACCAAGGAGATTTAATAGATACTTAAAAATATATATTCATCAGGAAAATTATATTTTATAGGAACATCATTATTATTATTTTGGATTATGATAGATAATCAACGAGAGTGCTTTGTTTTCCAAGTATATCGAAAATAGTAATATTGAATTCTTGTAAAAACAATATCCATCTTGTAATTATGCCATTATTAATTGGCTTATTCATTAGATATATAATTGCAGAATGGTATTTGTGTATGAAAGTTTCATAACCAATGATGTAATGTCTGAATTTATTGATGGCATGTACAACAACTAAAAACTCTTTTGTAACAGTGTAATTTAACTTTGCAGGAGTCAAATCTTTGTTGGTATAGTAAATGGCATACGGAGTTAAATCCTTATGTCCTAATACAACTCCTAAAGTTGCTTATGAGGCATCAACTGAAATGTGAAAAGGTAATTTCCAGTTTGGTCCTCTTAAAATGGCTACTTCAGAGATATTTTCTTTCAATGTTTCAAAAGATTTTTGGCTGTCAGAGTTGCATATGAATTCACAATAGTGGAGAGGTTATTTTGTAATTTTTTCTATGAATCTTCTATAATAACTAGTAAAACCAAGTAAAACTCTAACATCTCTTTGACAGGTTGGAACTGATAATTTATAAATAACTTCCACTTTAAATGTATCCACTCTAATTCCATTCCCTGAAATATGGTGTCCTAACAACAATTCCCTCCGTAAACATCATAAAACATTTTTCATGACTTAATGAGACTTTTGATTCTTTACATCTAATGATAATTTTTTCCAAATTTTTAAGAGCTTATTCAAATTAATTTCGATAAACAGTGAAATCATCCATGTAAACTTCTACACAATCATGAATTAGATCAGAGAAAATGCCTAAAACTTCCCTTTGGAATGTTGCAGGTGCATTACATAACCGAAAAGGAAGTACTCGGTAAGCATAGGTTCCCCATGGATAGGTAAAAGTGGTTTTATCTTGATTTTCTAGAGCTATTTGGATTTGGTTATATCCACTAAAATCATCTAAGAATGAAAAGTATACTTTTCCTGTCAATGTATCTAAAACTTGATCTATAAAAGGAAGTGGAAAATGATATTTTAAAGTATCTTTATTCAACTCCTATAATCAATGTATACTCTCCATTTTCCATTATATTTTGGAACTAGACCAATGGTGAAACCCACTGGCTATCTAAGACTGGATAAATGAAATTCACATTCAACAATTTTTTCAATTTCTCTTTAACAATTTCCCTTAAATTTGGATTCATTCTTCTTTGGGGTTGTCAGATTGGTTTGGCATTTTCTTCAATATAGGTATGATGTATACAAGTGTTAGGATCAATTCCTTTCATATTAGTGTATTCCCATGCATAAGCATAGGAATGTTCTTATAACATTTTTATTGGATCTTCATGTTCCGGATTATCCACAGTTTCAAGTTCAATCTGTCGACGTTTCAAACCCCAAAGGGGGTCATCAGGACAACTCAGAAAGATAGAAATGAATGAAAGATAATTGAGAGAAGGAGCTAGGCACCTGGATATTATTGCAGGTCCCCAGCTCTCCTCTCAATTTTTATCCTTAGGATTTTGAGAAGACAGATCTCTTTCCATGTTTCCCCTCCGTACAGGGAAGTTATGTTGGATTTCAAGCCTATGTGGAAGTTTTTTGTAGCTTCATGTTCCGGATTATCCACAGTTTCAAGTTCAGTATGTCGACGTTTCAAACGCCAAAGGGGGTCCATCATCAGGACAACTCAGAAAGATAGAAATGAATGAAAGATAATTGAGAGAAGGAGCTAGGCACCTGGATATAATTGCAGGTCCACAACTCTCCTCTCAATTTTTATCCTCAGGATTTCGAGAAGACAAATCTCTTTCCATGTTTCCCCTCCATACAGGGAAGTTATGTTGGATTTCAAGCCTCTGTGGAAGTTTTTTGTAGCTTCATGTTCCGGATTATCCACAGTTTCAAGTTCAGTTTGTCGACGTTTCAAACCCCAAAGGGGGTTCATCATCAGGACAACTCAGAAAGATAGAAATGAATGAAAGATAATTGAGAGAAGGAGCTAGGTGCCTAGATATAATTGCAGGTCCGCAACTCTCCTCTCAATTTTTATGCTCAGGATTTCGAGAAGACAGATCTCTTTCCAGCTTTCCCTAGATTTTTTATTTATTAAATAATTGCCAAATTTCTCCATAGAATGTAAAGACATTTGGTGAGATGATAGATATTCAATATTACATTGTTCCTGAAAACTTTGACTAGATTCACAATATGAAGAAGATTCATTACATTCTATTAAATTTAAAATATAATCTTCTTCATCTATTTGTGAAGTAGCAAATATTTGTCGCATATCAATATCATCATCTATCCATTATTCGCTTTCTACCTCTATTGTTGTTTTTGTAGGAGGATATAGGGTAAATTTCTTTTTTGAACTTCCATCAAAGATAAACATATCACCGGGTCTACAACTTATAAAAGCTTCAACTATAGCTAACGATGGTCTTCCTAGAATCAATGGCTGTCCTCCTAAATTACTCTTGGGTGTCAAGTCATAAAGTCAACAAGATATTCCCAAGAATATAAGGATACAAATAGATCTTCTAACACACCATCAGGTTTGATAACATATCTATCTGCTAATTGTAATAATGTAGGTGTATATTGAAGATTATGGACTTTCAATTGATTCATAGTTTGTTTACTTATGATGTTTATGACTTCTCCTAAATCAATCAATGTGTTTGGAATTTCAATACCATTGATGTGTGTTTTCACAATGGGACTTCCTGGATCAAGATATTTTTGAATTGTTGTTTTTCCCATCATGATATCTGCAATTTTCCCGACTAACTAAATTCTTTTTACTTCTTTTCTTTTTCTTCTAGGTTTTCTAATACTTAACTCCCTAATTGTATTTGCAAATATTGGTATTTCTTTGATAGCTTGCAACAAAGGAATTTTTATGCAAACATTATTCAATTCATCTATCATATCATAATCAGGAAACACAATATGTTTTTCTACCCCCTTATCAATTTTCAATCTTTTAGGAAAAGGTGGTATTTGAATAGAAACTGAAGGTTGTTCTATGATCGGAGTTGAGTTTAATTGAACATTACCAGGATGTGCAGGGGTTGTTTGTTTTTGAGAATTTTCCTCTTGATGAGGATATTTCTCTTCCTCAGAGAGGCTTTCTTTTTCAGATTCCTGAATAATAATAAACGGTGACTTGTTTTCCGATACTCTACCATATCTAAGTTGAACATTGTTTAGATCTAATGGAGTTATCATGTAAGTTTGGAAATTTCATCCTTCAATATTGTAAACAGGATGTGAACTTGTATTATTATTTGGATTTGGAAGTGGTTGGGTAGGCAGTTGATTTGAACTTTGTGGAAATGGTAATGAAAGTTGTCGATTTGAATTTTGACGTTGAGATGGTTGAATAGGTTGAGGAAAATATTATGGTTTAAAAACAAGATAAGGTTGTTGAAATTGAGGATATTAAGGATACATTCCATAATTATTTTTCCATCCTTGTGCCCAAGTTTGATCCAGGTGGATATTGGTGGCCACCCGCCAATTCCATTTGGACCCCCACCATTGCTTCTTTCAATTTTTAGTTTCCTTAATTGTAGCACAATTTACTATTTTTAGCAGTTTTTCGAGTCCTAAACTTTCGGAGCTGTTTTGAGGCCCTAAACAACGTTTTTTTGGAAATCTACTGCCAATAAGTTAAAGTCTAAAATCGTCGTCGTAGTCCTCGGAGAGATCTTTCCAACGGGTTATCATGCGCATCAAATGGAGATAATATGACCAAGTCACAACCCCAGGAAGTTGGCTATCCAACTCACCCCAACGGGGCCCATAAACCCTTGGTGTTACATCTCCTCGGGTTAGGTTTTTGGTTGTTTAGGGCTTTCTCTTGTTGTTCAATAATAAAAAGGCCCTTGAGCCTCATTGTAAGGCAGTTCATAGGCATGTAGCTGCCACATCTCTTGTCAGAGATAAACTACCATCGCCCTATCTGGTTTATTTCCATTTCTGTTTGTAAGCATATTTCAGTATTTTACATTAATGAAATGAAGTATTATTTCCACTACATCTTTGTGTTTATGGTTATCTTTGTAATTTGATGCGTTCCTATTTAAATCCGGATCAAATTTTGAGCCCAAGGTTTTCAAGGCATGGGTGCAGTCCAATTACTTTGTGATAGTTGTGCATACGCTTGAGTATTGAAACCCTGAGTCATATTTGGTTGTGGTTTTTGCCATGGTCTTTTAGCAATAAAATAGAGGGGTTCTACTTCATTTTGTTTTACTTCCTCTTGATAGACATCTATAATACTTGGTATTGAAGGACTTTCCCGTGTATCGTAATTTTTTGCACATATAACACATGTTTCTACACTTTTTAAGTCAAGAGGGCATTCTCTTAAGGTATGCTTCTTTCTAAATTTTAGGCAAAAGATAAATAATGCAACATTTTCAACCTTTTTCATTTTTTGTACTTTAATGGTATCTATTTTCTCACGAAGACTCCCCAAAATATCTGTCTTAAAATTGTCAAACAAATCTCCTATTTCAGCCCTACTTACTGTCCCAATTGTAGATTTATTAATCCTATACATAACATGATCTCTTGGATTTTTCCTATTTCTTGCTTTAGCTCTTGAAATGTGTATGCATAATTCACAAATATCTCCAAATGTTAACTGAGAAATATCTCCTTTACCCATTAGATTGAGAATATCATTCCACTCATCTGTAATAGATTTTAGTAAGAGAGCTTTCAAAGTTTCTTCATCTAGATTATGCATTTTAACCCTTTTAACATTATAAGAAAATATTTCAATGAAGTCTTCAATATTTCCATCTTCTTTTTTCATCATTTCAAAGACTTCATCTATAAGATTATGAGGGATATAGTAATCCTTGTATTTCTCTAAGAATGTAGTTTTCAATTGTTCCCACGTTCTTTTGGAATGTACTCCTAAGCCCATAAACCATTTTAATGTTGCATCCTTAAGAGTAGCTGGAAACAATTTCAACTTCTGAGAATCAAGAAGGTAGTCATAAGATCTACACAAGACTACAAATTCAAAGAGAAACATTTCAGGATCCTCATTCCTTAATCCATGAAAAATAGGAAGGATGGAGGGTGAGATATTTTTCATTGTAGCTGTGGTATCTTCATCAAGGATGGGATATCCAAATGGTTCTGGATCTCCTCTACCTCCTCCTCTTCCTCTACCTCTACCTCTTTCACCTCGTATATTTCCTCCTCTTCCCCCTCCAATCCTAGGTTTTTAACCATTTACATTATGTACTTCTCCTTCCCCTTCTCCTACCATTGTAGATTCCTCAAAACTAATGTAAGGTTCCAAAATTGGATTTTCTAGTTCCTCTGGTTCTTCTATCAATGTAATATTAAAATAGGTTCCTTATTCTTCATCTTCACTAGGGATTTATAGTTCTTGTCCTAAAAGTTACTCTCTAGTTGAGGATGGAAAAATTACTCCTTATGTTGGGGATGTAGGATTGTCTTCTTCTATTATGGCTTAAATTGATGAAGTTGGTGAATCTCTAGGTTGGATTTCAGATCTAAGTACCTCATGAAGTTTGTGTCTACCTGAAATGGACCTAATATGAGTTTGGATGGATGGTGTGGCGCTACGAGGTTGTGGTGGGGTGAGTGATGATGTTGGAATCAAAGTTCTACATCTACCTACAAATCTACCTCTAGAATCTCTTCCCATATATATATATATATAATATATATATATATATAATGAAAAGAAAAAGAAAAAGACTCCTATATACACTCCCCCAACAATGGAACCAAAATTTTTGGTAATTTAATTGATGTTAAATTACTTACATGAATTATCAACTAGGGATAGTAATCTGATGAAGTGATATGTGCACTGTATGTGCTAAGAGTCTTTGTCACTCATTTAATTCCTAACTTAATCTGAATGATCAAAATGCACATGTTTTATAGTTATGTAACTTATATATAATGAAATCAATTCTACTTTACTTTATTGAATAATGATCACACTCACACTTGATTTTAAATAAAATCACTCTTGCTCTGAAAATCACACTTGCTTAACTATGAAAATTTACTCTTGAAAACCATAACTACTTAAATGTAAATCACACTCAGAACCACACTTGCTTAAATATGAATCACACTTTCTTGAATGAAAATCAGAAAACCATAATTTCTTAAATATGAATCACACTTTCTTTAATGAAAATCAGAAAGCCATACTTGCTTAAATGTAAATCACACTTGCACTAAAATCAAATCACTCTCTGTAATCACATTTAAACGAATCCGTTATAACTTAAAAAAGGATTAGTTTTGTAATTGAAATTCACTACAATGTAAAGCTTATACTCCTATTGCTATGCTAGATTGTAATATATCCATGTGCATTTGAAATACCTCTTTACTTGAACAATAAAATGATTAGTAGAAGCAATCTCAAACTTGTATCTAGGAATGAAAACTTAATTACTCAAATGAATTGACAAAAATCTACAGGAAATATAAATTGACATACTAACTGTTAATGAATGAAGACCTTACTATCTTGAGAGGGGCCTCCTATTAGAAAAAGGTAGCACTATCAAGCTTTCACAAGTTAACTATCCACACATTGAGATTGCACAATAGAATAGAATAGAAACAAAGTTTTTATATATAAAAAACAAAGTTCTTACAAATAAAATTCAAGTACGTTTTACCGATGTTGAGAAGCATATTTATATAATGCTTACACAATAAATGTTTTTAGAGCTTCATGCCTATGCTAATTGACATTGGCTATAATCAACTGAAGAGATAAGACATCATAATATTGCTTATGATTTTCTATCAACGTAACAAATCAAGAGGTAGAAAATATGGAACTCGCTCGCTTGATTCACCTTTTACAATGGTTGAATTATCCTTTAGCCAAACTAATAGAGTGCCTTCTTCATCGATCCAACTTTTTAATATAGGAACAGATCATTGTCATAGTTAATTTGCAACCACCCATGTGCCATGTTTCCCAGCTGAGGCTCCGCAACCTATCAAACCTTGGACTTAGTTGCAAAAACATTCATTAGATGTAGAATTGTTGTGATTTGGTAGCTTAAGTAGATATTAAGTTAATTAATAAAGACAATTGACATTTATGAAATATAAGATGATTATGTACTTTCTATGCTTTCAACCTTGTAAATTGATACTCAAATTGTAGTTATGAAGTCAAAAAGGAAGGATTAGAGTGAAAAAGGGTTGTCAAAAAGAAGAAATTTTGGGGTTCAAAAACATCTCTGCATCTTTGGATGCCCCGTATATTTTCATGTGCTAAAGTACAAAAGGAACAATTTGGAGGCTAAAGAAAGAAAAGCTATGTTTGTTGGTTATTGTGAAAATTATAAAGCATATAGAATATATATTCCTAGTCAAAGGAAGATTGAAATTAGGAGGGATGTGATATTTGATGAAGATGTTGCACTTGGAAAAGAAAATTACCTTCCTCCACCTCTTCCTCATAAAAAGAGGAATGATGACAGGGATATTCTAGGTGGTCCTTCCATACTTGAGTCCGAGACTGATATTGTTGATGATCCCATGGAGCCTATGGATCTCTTAGATCCTCCTCCAAGTGATCCTTCTAGTAGGAAGAGACCACTTTGGCTTCGTGACACTCTACAGGATGTTGAGACACATGTTCCTGTTCGAAGACCATTTAGAGAAGGGAAGCATCCATGCAGGTACTAGATATATGTTGCAGCCATGGGCACTATGATTCAAGTCGAACCTTCCACATTTAAAGAAGTTGTAAAAGAACAAGTTTGGAAAGATGTTATGGCCGAGGAGTATGAATCGATTATGAAAAACGATCTATAGGATGTTGCATTGAGACCAAAGGGGAAATTTGTTGTTGGAATAGGGTCCCTAGGATCAGCTTTGGGGTTAGTTAACCAATTTTTGTAAAATATGTAAAGTCTCCATGAAATGTGGATGCAGAGCACGCAACTAGATAGGAGTCAAAAGGGTTTTAGCCCCTTGTTTGGATAAGTAAATAGGTCGGTTTTGAGAATCACCTATGGTCCACAGACCATGTTATTGTATTGAAGAAAGCTATATATAGTTGAGTCATAGCAAGTCTAAGGGATAGTGAAGGATAACTAAGTCAAGATAGAGATTGTTTTGGGCAAGTGTTAAGGTAGGAAGGCTCTGCTTCCTGTACTTAGGAGAAAAGGGAAAGCTCCTACAGTTGAGTGCACAGGAGGCCTTGGTAAGTCCGTAGCTGAGTGTGCGGACTCGTGCAACTGAGTGAACAAGGTAAATAAGTCTATAATATAAATGTTGAAGCTTAATAAAGACTGCTTTGGAAGAAATATCATCCATCTGAGTGTTATTTTCAATTTTGTTTATGTTATGATTTGTCGCTCTATAATATGTTTTCTGTGGAAAGATGTATAAATGTTGCATGAAGCTTTATATTTATGAATGTCTTAAGTAATTATCTATGTTCATGAAGTTAAGGGTTAATTCTTTTGTGATTTATGATGAATCAGATAGATTTGTGCGAAGGTAGATCTAGGGTTATTATGTAGTGCGTGGAAGTAGAGAGACTGATTCTTTAGGGTTTATAAAGTCTAATTGCATGCCTTCACGAAGGTTTAGAAGCCATTCACTTAGAGTTACAGTACCAGGCCATAGAAGGATACCGAGTTGTGAAAAGGACGATTTGAGCTATAAAATCTTAAGACCGCTCACCACATTGTCTCTGAATGTAGAAACCTGGTTCTAGCATCCCCCAATATTGCTTCGAGTGAGACTACAACATACGATATGTAGGCTATTTTTGAAAGGGACAATAGTTAGGGTGTTGTTGGTTGGTGCGAACAAATCTGAACTTGGGTCAGGCCCCCTTAAGTCAACAAATGGTTTTGTTGCCAGGACCAGGATCTATCTAAGAGATGTGCGATAAATTGTTCCATACGAAGAAAGAGATTGAAAAGTGGATTGATCAAGATGTGCGCATGTTCGCAGCTCAAGAAAACAAGAGTCCTAAATTGTCCAAGTAGTAGTGGATGCATATATTTTTGTACACAGACGAGACTGACACATTCTTATGTTTCTTCGCTGAAGAACTACACGAGTGGTTGTCTAAATTGGTTGATAGTCAAGTGACGTGGAGGCTTAACGGTCCTATAGTGTGGACTCCTAAGCTGGCACCACATCTGGAAGAATCAAAAATAAATATCACGCGGGCTATGGATCACTGGCTTGATCGTACATTGGGAAGCTTTGTGACTTATTTCATGATTGACAGGAATATCAGCTATAACGAAGCAAGACAAAGGCTCTTTAAAGGACTGTGAGGTAAGTATATGAACTCATTAAAGACTACGATTAAAATGTTTTCATGTGAAAATAGGGTTATGTAGTTACCTTGATGTTTGGGGCAACGTGAAGTAGGAGATTCTTTAGAAGAAATGGAGGATCCAGCCTAGAATATAGTCCACTCATTGAATCACCTTTAAGAGACGACGAAGGGACAGTGCTGACTACGCTACGAAGTGCGGTTCAATTAATTACGCAAGGTATTCCAAAGATACCTCATCAAATCACCCCACCTCCACCTCTGCCTCATACACCTATGCCTTCACTCCCACCACCTCCATTTCCACCATTCAACATGGTGAACGCAATGAAGATACTGATTTTTAAAGGAATAGGGAGCGAAGATCCAGAATAGTTTTGGTTTGTCGCAGGAGCTGTTTGGATAGCATAGCAAATTAAATATGATAATATTAAGAAAGTGTAGCTAGTTACAGACTTACAGGATCGCACATTAACATGGAATATCAAGTACTGCATGGATAACCCCAACGTGACATTGGTAGATACCTAGCTAGCTCTGAACAGGGAGTTCAGTAAGCCTAAGTTAGAGGCATAGTCGGTAATTGAATTTAAAGAAATCTGAGAGAAGATAGATGAGACACCTTGGGACTTTGATCAGAGGTTGAAGTGCTTGATCAGGCAAGCCAATATGGTAATCATAGATTCCCAGCATCGCAACTAGTTTATAGCATCGCTCTTGCCACATTTAAGAGTACCTCTATCACAATAGAAGATATCAACGCAAGAGGAAGACTTGGGGATCACGATTAGTCTGAATACCTTGCCTATATAGGATACGAATCTTGGAGTGCAACAGATTCATTCATAGATGGAAAACATGCACTTGGAGATGCAGAGCCTGAAGAAAGGAAAAGAAGCTCAGTCGGAGGTGCACGCTGAGGTTTGGTGTCTAAAGTGTAAGAGCCATGGACATGATAATCATCATTGTCTGGTCTATAAGAACTACATTATAGGGGGGTTATGTTCCCCTGAAACTAGAGAATAATGTTGGTACTAGTGTGGGAGCTACGGTGCGCTATCGGTTAGGTTACAAGTAAACGTGCTACTGATAACTGCCATTTGTTGCAAAAGTCTGTATAGACCCCTCAACAATTGTTTTAATAATGTGTAAGTCTGTAGGATACAATGAACGCCATTGTAGGAATTATGAGCTGATGATGGATAGAACCCCTACCTACAGGATGCAGGCAGAGAACTGGCCTCAAGATCAAAGTGCAGGAGCAACGCACGAAGGATTCCAAGGTTGAGAACGAGGAAGAGGCGTTGGACCAGGTCGAGGGTGTGGGTAGGAAATATGGTATAACTATGGCGAAGCAAGGCACTTTGTGCGAGATTGTACAAATCCCACACATCCATCATGTTAGTATTGTCGATAGTTTGACCATGTCATAGAAGAATGCCTGGTCCTTATGGAAAAGAGGCAAGAAAAGATGGCACAACCCCAACAACCTACGTATAACATTCAAATGATGAGGGTTGAGCCTCAAGAAGAAGATCATAGCATAAATATCGTACTCAGAAGTGGCATGGAGACTGGTGCAAATAAAGGTAAGTAGCTTGAGGAAGACAGATGGGTGCGCAAGTTCGCTGAGAAGGAAGTAGAATTTGATCTTAATCACGCTAAAGAAAACTTCATGGAAGCTAAGTGGTGAGCACCAGTATTGCAGTAATAATGTGGCAACTCCTGGGCTTCCTACTTTAGCTTTATCAACTCGGTAGTTCGTAAAAAACTTGGAGGCTATGGTGTTGTATGCATAAGTACTAGTTCTTACTGCAGGTTGTCGCTTGGTTAGCTTGCGCAAGATCACTAGGAGCTCAAGACAACTTCTATGAATTCCAGAAGAATCTTTATATGTGATGAAAGAAAGGAAAGTTTACTCTATAGAGGCTACTCTACTTGCAGAAAGAGAAAGAAGACTGAAATGCAAAGTAAACATAGCAAACCCTAATTAACCAACTAATCCTATTTTTGTAGAAAGAGAGATGAAAACCATGAAAGGAATGCTATTACTTAATCTAGGAAGTAAACAACATCTACTCAAGCTATTTATAGAAGGAAATGAGAAAAAACATCTTTTTTGATTTTTATGTATTTTTAGGTGAAATTGTCATGCATGTAATTTATATGTTTGCGAATGTGACAGTGATTAGGTGGCGATAGAGGGTGACTTTGGAGTTTGCAGAGGTATAGGAAGGTGTGGATGGGTCCTAGGAGGTCCCAGGTGGCCTTCTGGAGCCTTTCCGTGCAATCAGACTTCAAAAAGACACCTACAGGAAAATCTACAAGAGGCTGCAGGGGATCTATAGGAGGTCTACAGGAGGATGTCGAGAGATGTTTTAGAGGGTTTTGAAGGTAGGAAAATGGGTGGAAAGGGTAGCTGATGGCTAGGAGGATGTGTTAAGGTGTCTAGGGTTCATCAAGAAGGATTAGGGAAGAGAAAGATAGTTGGACTTGTTCAAAGAAAGAGAGGAAAGTTTATGAGAAAAGTGCAGAAAATTAAGGCAAATTTGTGAGGGACTTTGGATGGCCTATGGAACATAGATCAAAGAGAGATGGTGATGGCTAATTGGCTGAATTATTGTGAGTGGAGATGTACTGCCAGAGAACTGAAAATCAAACACTGAGATTAAGCAAGAAAAGAAACTAGCTACACCAAAAAACAAAACTTTGCATCAAGCTAAGCTAAATTTTGATATAGGAAAGTAAATGCTGAACAATGCTATATGGAAAGGAAGCATGGAAGGAAATTTATTGCAAAGACAAAATTGAGCATGGTGAAATAGATCTACAGCAAAACAAGAACCTTCTAACAAGCTACAACACTAGAAATCCTATGGAAAAGGCAAATCTGTGTTTTTTTGTGGCAACAAGAGGGTCTTGGCCTCAGTTCATGGTCCCAAAGGGAGGAAAGGAGGCCAAGGCTCTGTTGATGGCCTTTTTGTATCTTTTTCCTATCACTGTTCAACCTGCTATAACAAACTGAAATGGAAACAACGTTTTAAATCACCAAAAGCAGCCTATCCTTAACTAAGAAAGAAATTTATCTAACAACAATTAATTAATAAAATAAAACAAAAAATATAAATACAAGACAAGAGGTGCTTGGCTGCTTGGATTGGGCCCTAACCTAAGAGGTTCAGCCCTAGCTCAAAAAAAATCTCATCTTCATTATCAAAATAACAATAAGATTACATGAAACTATCCACAGAAGTAAGCTTGAAGTTGAGCAGAGAAAAAATGGAACAATAGTTCGAAAATTTGACTAACATTCAACAACCTAATGAGGCCCTAGGCCTCTCTACTTATGCAACTGAAGCTCCCAACAAATTCCTTAAAATTAGGGAGGCTTGGCTCCCAAAACTTGAGATAGACAGAAGTTATCCTCCACTTGCTTGGCTACCTCTTTGGTGCATTGATGTGGCTACTTGTGCTTCGAGCTCCTTGAAGTAGAATTTGAAGTAGGGAGTCATAAATGAGGGGGACACCCTCCTACAAATCCTCTCCCTTTTTTTCTTCGAATATTTTCTACCAAATGTCCATTAAATCTTTGACTTTGTCTCCAAAATTGACCAAAATTCTGCATTAAGCACACATTAGACTCCATGGCATAATGACCAACCCAACTCACTCTATTAGCATAAATATAATAAAAACCATGCAATAAACTAATGAGAATGGTGGATTAAGCTAAGTTAAGAGGCAAAATGAGCCCATATAACTAACCATTTATGGGGCTCATCATCACCCCCCTACTGAATGTGTTGCTCATCCTCTAAGCAACTAGTCCACCTCCTCATCTTTGATAGCCTTGATGGCCTCCCTGACATCCCATGCTTTTGATGTGAGATCCTCTTCTTTATCATGGAATCTTGGCTTTCTATCAACTTCTTCCCACCGATGTTGATCTTCTTCCTCTTTTCTACCCTCTAGTAGTCCTAGCAGCATTGGTGGACTTAGTTTGAGGCCAATCCAATTGACCTTCAAACTCTACATAGAGTGCTTATACAATGACACTCTCCTTAATGCTTCTTTCATCCTTGTTGGGGAGTGATACTCCCTTATTTGCAAGCTGTGTGGCAGTGTATTCCACCTCCTCATACAAGCATGAATACATTCATCTCCAAGTAATCTTTCCATGTCCTCAAAATGTGCAATGGCCTGAGCTTGATCATTGATATACTTAGGGGCACTTTGAGGATTATTTTCAAGCAGTTAGTGTGTACTAATGAGAGCCATGGGGTCTAATGGCTTAGCTCTGATCATCAGGGGTTC
>APFE030556384.1:12503-23675 GCA_000404065.3 Pinus taeda | reverse complement strand
GGAAGGTGGATGAGTGGTTTGGAATGAAGATGTGGGTAGTTGACTTCGCGGTGAGGGGGTTGAGATGGATGATGTAGATGAAAGAGTCTCACTGTCAGAGTGCAGTGATGTTTTCCTCGCTCTTTTCCTGGTGGGAAGAGGGAATTCAGTTGGCTGGATGTCAAATTTTCCACTCTTTAGCCTGGTCAGGGGATGAGCAAGATTGTACTGCGAAGTTACGCTGCTTTGAGATTTATCAGACCCCAGTGTAAAAATAGAAAATCCCTGGAGTTTGTGAATAAGAGTTTGAACTTTAGGGGGTTCAATGGTAGATTGGTTTGAAATATTGGGGTATGTAGCAGCGGTTAATATTCGACCGACTTCTGATTCTGAATTTAAATGTACTGAGGAAGTCGGGGGAGTTGATGAGGGTGATTTACTCTCAGAATGGTATTTAGATTTCAATTTAGGTGCCATTCATAGTTCAGGCCCTCCTTCTAGTGCCAATTATGTTGAAGCCCCGAAAATCGGGTCGACAACAAGGGGGATACCCACCTGGCCAGGACCTTGGTTGGCAGCTCCTTATCCGTTTGGTATAGCAGGTCCGACTGGGGATAATGGGACCAGTTTCCCGATCTTGGGTGTGTGTGTGTGTGTAGAGTTGAATAATGTTGATCTAAGAGTACTTTAAAGCTAATCTAATTCAGATTCTTTAAACTAACTCTATAATCTAATGAGAAACAACACATCAAATCTATGCTAACCCAGGATGTATATCTTCTATTATGCGATCTAAAGAGATTTCAAACAATAACTGGTAATAAAGATCATTTAGCTATCATAAGAATAGAAATCATTTAGGATAATCCACTTTGCATAAGAAGTTAGGCAAAACAGTTGTGAACAACATATCGCATAATAAGCCATTCATATGTCAGACATAAACAATATAACTCCACCATACGGAAGTGCCAAATGGTAACCCATACATTCATGCAATAACATATAAACAACTAAAAACTATAAATCACTTCAAGAATATAAGCAAAAATGGTCAAGAGATAAAAGTACCATTTATGACTGGTTCCACTCATAAGCTTCAAGCAACAATGATTTATCTCTCTTTGCTCTAACATCTACTAACAGTACAGAAGTGCAACATCAGTAGCAGATATCAAATGCAAACATTAATAAACCTTGATCCATCCATTCATCAAAACCACCTCTGAGGGCGCAAAAGTGCATGTTTTGAGGACGAGTTTTTGACAAATCTCTGGACCCTTCTCTAAATGCTTGAGAAGTGTTTAAATACTGCTAGCTAATTAACTTGATTACATAAATTTAGGATACGGTTTTCAAATGACCGTCCTTCTGATAAAGAAAACTATTTCTAAAAATTAAATCTGACTCTGAACTATTTCTGTATTTGATCCTTAGTGCTGTAAGCACGCAACATTCGGCTGGGAAGAGTCGGCTGGTTGCCTTCCCCTTTTGTATGTGCTATAAAAATAGAAGTAACAAGAGCTGGCACCACTTTCTGGTAAACTATAATATATTTTAGAGAATCTCCCGCTGACTGGGTGTATACTTGGTAATAACTCAAATTTCCCTCAAACTGGTTTTGCTTTTGCTATTTCGGTTTCTGTCTTTGCGAATGACTTGATGAATCAGAAGACTTTATTTTCTGAGCAATTTTCTGGATTGAAAACTGCCTCCGTTCTTCATTCCGGGCTTTTTGGCGTGTAAGTTTCAGGTATTTTTGTATTCATGTTGCTTTTGTGCGCCTTTGATTCTGAGCTTCCGATGGCCTATCGGTCATTAGCATCTGTTGAGTGATACTCTGGAATCTGTAGTCTTATCGTATGTGGCTCCCGTTTCTGAAGAGATCTCTTTTGTGTTCTCCGAGCATTGGCACTTTCCCCTTTTCCTTATATGTTTCCTGCAATATTGCTTTATGTTATTTCCTGTTTTATGGTTTGCACAAAGGAAAAGAGTAATGGTAATAAAGATTGACATGAAAGCTTCAGATCTTATGTGTGCATAATTATGACATTCACAGCGAATTGACTCTTTGAAAAACAAAAAACAACCATTCGTACAATCATTAATTTCCTTTTTTAAGGCGCACACTGAATTTTGATTAATGGGCAGCTTTCCTTGAAAACTGCGCCGAGAAAAATTCGCACTCATCGCAGATCGCACATCACAGATCGCAGATCGCAGATATTAGTCATTGTGTGCTACTTTACGTGATGTTTGCAATATGCGACGTCGCACATCGGCCGTCGGGGATTTTTCTTAAGTTTTTCTTTTAAGAGCGTTTCATAGTGAACGCGATGCGATGACTTTCACATTGTTCCTTCGTAGTTTATTATGCTCATAAAAGAAATGTTTCATTGCTTTGTTGCGATAACTTTTTAAGGATTTAAAACAAAAATGTTCCTAAAACTGTTTGTTTGAATTTTTATTAAGGGTCCCCATTTGCTTGGTGTTATTGCTAATATCAAGCAAAGAGGGGGGTTGTTGGTGGCCACAACATGGGGTACGGATGGTGACATGGCAGGTGACGTGGCAAGTTACATGTCAGGTGACGTCAACAGATAGGTGGGTGGCAACGGGGGTGACGTCATCAGATGACGTGGGCATGACTTCAGTAGGGAGGCGGTGGGGTGGTAAGTGGTATTCCCCGCACTGCCTTTGGGGGAAGTGGTTTTGGGGGAGCGGGCTCCGAACACGCCGGGCGCCTGACACGCGTCCTCAATACAACAGAAATATCGCCCATCCCCCAGACACTAAAGGTCAGCATGTTATGGCTTGCGATATCGTCGACCACCATCGGATAATTCAGCGCCAATTGAATGGCTGGTAGGTAATGAAGCTGGCGGCAGGTTAATAGTAGGGGACCCGCTTTAATTATTTGTGTTTTGTAATGTTTTTTTGCGTATTTCGGACTTTGGGTAAAATTGGTTTTTGGGGGTAAAAATGCGGGTTTTCGGCTGTTTATTTAGCCAGAGGCTAAACAAGTCCCGATGGGCACGTTGAGGGTTGTTATTGGCCCCAGGTGGACCAATAACTCCCTAATTTTTTTTTTTAAATATAGCTATAGTTAGCCAAGGGTCGAGGTATTAGATGTTTTAGGGATTTTTTGTATTTATACATAGTAAGGGAGGGGAATATACATAGGAGCTATATAATAGGGTTAGTAGGTTAATATGACTATTTGGGATGGGTTTGTATGGTTTAGGCTAAGTTTATAGAGTGAAAAATTAGGCATGGGGGGAATGAAAGGATACCCAGTCGTGAAGTCTAGGAAACTTGGCAAAATGGAATAAAGACATTTTACACAAGAAATGTGGCTTGTTTTGCTTAGGTGAAAACACATTTTCACTTAGTTTTTCTATGATATGAAGTGGACTAAAGGTAATGAGAAGATCTCATTGCCCTTGGGGGGAATGTTAGTAAGTGTTTCTTGGGAAAATGGGGAGGGGAATTAGTCATGCTCCATTTGTTCTGTAGCCACCTTGCCATGGTACCTTATGATTTTTATGAGATGAAAACTTGTTCCAAAGGAGCAAATTGCTCAAATACCTGCTTCTATATCATCAAAACTGCCTACCCAACCTAGTATACCTAACATTTTCTCTTCATTTTCCTTGGGTGCATTTGAACTAGCAAACCTTGATTCCTCTCTTTTCTTTTAGCTGCCCTCCTATCTAAGTCTACCCTTATCTCTTCCAGGGCTCAGATTAAGCTGTTGAGACCCTTTGCTTCTCTACCTAACTACTTGTATGCCAAACTTGAACTATTTGTGCAGACCTTTATTCTCTATTCTAAGACAAGTAAATTCAAACATGATCTAGCCAAGATTAGACTCTCTGGCTATTCATCAACTGTGGTAAGAGTCAACCACCTATACATAGTGAAATTCTACAAAATATGGAACCTTTGCAGCATGAAAAGGATGAACATATTTGGCACTTTTACAGTCAATCATGAAAAATGAAACCTATTGGTATAGGAAGCTAACAGTGGCTCCACTTGGGGATGGCTTTTCCTAGTGAAAAGTCAAGAACAACAGGTCAGATGGCCTTATATTTAGTTCTTTGTTGTGTTCTAGAATTTCTCATTTGTTGTTCACAAGATGGCTCCTCTGCAATGTTTGTATTTCTCATGCACTCATTCCAAAAAATGGCAGCTCTATTTTGGGTACCCTGTTTGATTATTTCTCATTATTTTCACAACTTCCAAGTCTACTTTTTTAGCTTCTTCTGATGGGCTTAAAATGCAATACCCAAAGGTGGAACAATTCCTTGTCCTTTCCACAAAATTTGTTGTCACCTATTCCCTATCCTATTGCTGTAATAAACTGCATAAAGTAAACTCTAATATGTACAAATTGAAGTGCTGCTATCTTTAACCAAGTGGCTCAAAATAATGCTTCAAGATTCTGCCATTGACTGGTCCATCATCTACCTCTGTACCATCCAGACTTTTCAAAAAGTAGGTCTTGTTTCCTTGTACAATCTGAATGATAAATGGTCCTCTCCATAAGAAATCAAATTTTCCATGTTTTCCTCTATATTCTCTTCTGGAATCCTACTTTAAAACTTTATCCCCAATGAAAAAATCTTCTACTTTGGTTCTTTTATCAAATATCTTTTTAAGCTTTTCTTGTAGAACTTGAGCTCTGTGGTAGACCTCCTCTCTTGTCTGCTGCAAGTGAATAGTTTGATTGATCCTTCTCTGAATATTATTAGGTTCTACCTGTATCTCTTGTAGCAACTTTATCACTGGGATTTCCAAAGAAGAAGGGAATACTACCTCCATTCCATAAACCAATTGATAGGGATTGGTCCCAATAGATCTCTTGGTGGTCAATCTGTCTGCCCATAGGGCATTCACAAGCTTTTTATGCCAGTTTTTCTTGTTCTCCTCCAAGACTTTCTTAATGATGTTGATCAAACTCTTGTTGGAGGATTCAGCTAGGCCATTACCTTGAGGGCAATAGGCTGTAGAATGGCCCAAGGTAATGTGGTATTTATGATAGAAATTAATCATTCTCTTAGACTTAAAGGCAGTAGCATTGTCTGTAATAATTTTCTCCATGCAGCCAAACCTAGACAAGATGTTGGTCTTAAGGAATTGCATGATTACTGAGTCATTAGCTTTCCTACAAGGGATGGCCTCTGTCCACTTGGTGAAAAAGTATGTAGCAGTAAAAATCCATTTGTGCTGGCCAGAGGATGAAGGGTGGATTTCCCCATTGAAGTCTAAACCCCATTGTTGAAATGGTTTTTCAGTGGAAATGGGCCTGAGGGGCAGAGGCAACAACTTTTTCTTGCCTTCAAAAATTTGGCATTTGTGGCAAGAAGTTACATATTTTTTCACATCAGCAAATAGGGTGGGCCAATAAAATCCAACCCTTAAGATTTTATCAGCAGTTGATTTCCAATACAAATGTCCACCACAATCCCCTACATGAAATTCTTTAAGTACTTTTTCAGTTTCTTCTTTGAATAGACAATTCAATAAAACACCTTCATGGTTTTTGCAAAAGAGAGCATGATCTAAAATGCAGAACTTGGAAGCTTTCATTTTCAAAAATATTTTCTTAGTTCTGGGTAATCCTGGAGGAGCTTGCAGGTTTAATAATACAAAAGATATGTCAACATACCAAGGTGATTATAAAAAGGCTTGATTGATGTGGAGTTGCCATCTTCTGCTCATTATCTAGTTGATTTATGTTAAGGGCTTCAAAGTCAGTTTCAGTCATGAGTTTAGCTAGTCCTTGTCCTTTTATCAGTTTTGTTGGTTTAATTTCAATGTCATATTCCAGTATGGTAGCTATCCATTTGCCCCTTTTGCCTCCAATGCCTTCTTGGGTCAGGATGTCTTTAACAACGGTGTTGGGCACATAAGCAATCACATGAGAGTACAAGATGTAAACTCTAAAGTCCTTGATGGCCTTTACAAATGCATATGCTTGTTTCTCCATGATTTGATATTTAAGTGGAGAATCGCTAAGGGCTTTGCTGAAGAAGGCTATGGGTTTTTCACATCCCTGGTCATCTTTTTGGAGCAAGACAATAGCAATTGTATGTTCTAATGCAAATGAGAATATGATAAAGTCCTTTTCAAAATTGGGGCTTGTGAGGATTGGTGTTTGAGTCAAATCTTTTTTGATTTCTTCAAAGGCTTTCTTAGTTTCTATTGTCCACTTAACCTTGGAGTCTTTTTTGAGCATGTTGTTCAAACATCTTATTAGCTCAGCCAGATTTGGTATGAATCTTCTTAGAAAATTGATCTTCCCTAAAAATACTTGTAGTTCTTTAATGTTTCTAGGGTGAGGGACTTGTAAGATAGCTTGTATTTTGTCCGGATCGATTCTAATGCCTTCTTTAGAGATGATATGGCCCAATATTTTTCCTTCTTCTAGACCAAACAATGATTTCTTTGGATTTAATGATATACCATATTTTCTGCAAATTAAGAATACTTGCTTGAGATGATCTAGGTGCTCTTGATTTGATTTGGAGAAAGATATAAGGTCATCTAGGTAAATGACTAAAAATTCATGGATCTCTTTAGCAAAAGCAATATCCATGGCTCTTTGAAAATTTGCTACTGCATTCTTGAGTCCAAAAGGCATTTTCACATATTTTAATGTTCCCCAAGAGGTTGTGAAAGCAATTTTATCTTGGTCATCCGGGTGCATTAGGATTTGATTGAAGCCTGAGAACCCATCTAACAATGATATCCTTGAAGCACCCACTACCCTTTGCAGAATGTGATCCATTTTGGGTAAAGGGTAATTGTCCTTTAAGGAGACTTTGTTCAAATTTCTCAAATCAACACACAGCCTTATCTCCCCTGTCTTCTTTCTAGTGGGTACTAAATTTGAAACCCATTCTGAGAATCTGATTGGAGCTATAATTCCAGCTTCATACATTCTCTTAACTTCTTTCTCAATTAAAGGGATTAGCACAGGGTTGACCCTTCTAAGTTTTTATTTGAAAGGTTTTTGGTTTTCTTTGAGAGGTATAGTGTGTTGGATGACTGCAGTATCATAAGACTTTAGGTCCTCATAACTCCACGCAAAGACATCTTGAAATTCTTTGAATAGTTCAATATACTTGAGTTTTTGGTCAGGAGGTAGAGCTTTGGACAATTTTATCATTTTGGAATTTTCTGCAGTTCCTAAATTGCAGTCCTCAATTTCTGCGTTTAATGGCTGCATTTTAGGTTTCCTAGAGATGTCATTTGAGTCAAAAATGTCCTCTAAAGGAGTTAGGCCTGTAGGTAGAAAATTATCCTTTAGATCAATGACTTCACACTCTGTTGTAATTGCATCCTCACCTTCTTTTTCATGAAGTTCCTGTAAATCTGTTTTGGTAAACTTAGTGGGATGTAGAATCTGGTTTGCTGTTTCAGTAGAGATATGTGTTTCAGTTTTATCTATTTGATTTCTTTCCTCTATAGTGTTGGTATCCATTTTTGTGCTTGATAACTCTTCCTTCAAAGTCAGGAAATTGTTGATTTGTGTGTCATTTTCAAACACCTGCCAGTTTTTGACATTATCTGGTACAACAGGTCTATGTTTTATTTCAGCAGTGAATCGGTGATTGGGCTTAAATGGAAATTTGCAAGTGCTTTCAAAGGTTTCTAGACTATGAGCATGCAAGTTTTGATTCCTTGGAATCTTAGTTAATTGGGATTCAAGAAAGGTGTTAAGAATTTCCATTGTAGCAGCGCTATATGACCTCAGCCTGAGATAATTTGTAATGAAGTTACCCTTTATTTGTTGAATGATGAGGTCAGAGTCTCCCAAAATTGATATTCGAGCTGCACCTAAGTTTTTTATCACTTTGAGCCCTAAGAGGAGGGCTTCATACTCAACCATGTTGTTAGTGCACCTGAAATTCAATCTAAATGCATGTCCCTCAGTGTGGTCATCCTTCAATTTGTGTATCCAAACCCCTGCCCCTGCTCCTAGCTTATTAACAGATCCATCAAACTCCAGATACCATAGATTCTCTTGATTTGAACTGGTATTAGGAGCTTTTTCAATTTTCTCAGCAGGCATAGTTGGATTTTCAGTCTCGTGGGATTCTTTATGTGTGACTATCAATTTATTGTTTTCCAAGACTTCTTGAATCTGAACTATGGCTTCTTTGTTTAGGAATTCATCTTGACTTAAAGCCACAATTTTTACATCAGTTGGGGTTTGAATCTCAGTGTTGTATAAGATAAAAGAGTCCATGTCTGAATGCATAGAATAAATGGGAAAGTTTTGGGGTTTTTCTTGACTACTTACCACATACTTCATCAAAGTTTCTCGGTATAGCCTCTTAGGCTGGCCGAAGACTAAGATAGTGGTATAAGACATGTCTAGTTGCAAAGATCCTTGTAGCTTGGCACCCCAGGATCTAGATAACAACATTCCATACTTGGGTGGAATATCAGCTACCACCACATCCATGAGAAGTGTCTTGGCTAGATATTGGACTAATGATACACACAGATCCTTGATTAAGCCTAGACACTGGACCTAGCTGGAATCAAAGGAAAACAAGTCTTTGTATGGTCTTCTGATATCTAGGTCCAACTTTTCCATGACAGATTTAGGCATCAGATTATATGAAGCTCCTGAGTCAAACATTGCATTATGAAGCACCTTGTCATGAATGTTTAAACTCACATAAAAGGGAGGGACTCCTCCATCTACTGTTTTACGATTTGCTTCAGGGCCAAATATAAGGTCTGGTTGATCATCAAGGATGTTCACTGAATCTTTGTTTTCTGAAATTTGTAATGATCTGCTGATTTTTTCTCTAAAAACTTCATGCCTAGCCAATTCAGATAATGGGATGGATACTTTTAACTTACTTATTTCAGCCTCCATATTAAAGGGTTTTTCTGTTTGTATTTTGACATTTTGGGCAACAAGGTTGTATTTTTCCACCAGGTTTTCAACAACTGCCTCTTTTGCTGGAATGTTATGATGAACTGGAGTTACTTGCTCACCATCTTCCAAAGGTTCTTCTACAATTTCTCTGAGTGGAGGAATAGATGTAGGGTGCTGTTTTGATTTATCTTTGTCTGAAACATATTCAACAGTTGGACTATTTGGATTGGAAGTTGATTTAGGGATGATTGGTATATGAGAGTCCTTGAGTTTAGTTTTGTAGGTTGCTTGATTGTCTTTTTCTTGGGATCATCAGGGATGTCTAATCTCCTACTTCTCAAGTTGTATTGCTTGTGGACTTCATACACAGCTGTTTCATACCCTTGCTTAAAATCAAAGGATTCCCCTGATTTCATTTGACACTGACTAAGAGTATGAGTCTCTTGATCTTCTTGAGTTAGGAAAATTGGTTGGCCAGTATTGAGACCCATTAGGTTAATGTGGGGGTCCTCTGTTGGTTCACTAGATGTGGAAGCTTCTACATACTTTTCTTGGAAGGGGGACCTTATCTTTTGGTCTAGACCAACTTTTCCTACATTGGGCTTTTGATTTTTTATAAAGTTTGGATTTCTTGCATTGTTGTTTGGTTGGCTTTCCCATGAAGATTTCCTCTCAATAGTTTCCACTCTATCTCCCAGCCTGTCCATGCCTTTAATGATTGCATCAAGTTTTTGTTCAAAGGCAGATGGTTCTTCTTTGAAAGTTGTTCTTCTTTCAGATCTAGCTCGATTTCATTTAGAAATCAGATTGGCTTCAACGCTCACAGCTATGCTCTGCATATCTTCAAGGCTAGGAGGAGCTCTCTCCCTGAGCTGGTAAGCCATGTCTGAGTCAAATCCACCAGGGAATTTGATCAATGCTAAGTTTGGTGGTGGTCTAAGATTTATTGGAATAGCAAGGTATGTATTGTTGAATCTAGCACAATAGTCTTGGACACTCTCCTATGGGCCTCTCTTTAAGTTCTCATATTCTGTTAAGATGTGTAAAGTGTCCTTTTTCTTTTCCCACCTATTTAGGAAAGTCTGATAAAGGGCATCTAGATTAGCTATTGTGTTTGCAGGGAGTGACCTAAACCATGTCCTTACATCACCAGTTAAGCGTTGGACAAAAATTTTCATCCTGACATCATCATCATCAATCTCATAGTTTTCAAACTAGTCTGTCATCCTCTTGGTATGTTGTTGAGCAGTGTAAGTGCCAGTACCATCAAAGTAGGTAATTTTTCCCTGATAATCCTGTGGCATAGCCCCTGGATTGGCAGGCAATTGTAGGGGAGCATATCTATTTTCCATATTAGCAAGGAAAAGTGGGACAACTGGAAGCACAGGGATAGGAGCTGAGATAAGTGTTGTGGATGGATGGGTGGAAAAGAGATTTTGGAGTGATAAAGGTGAACTGGAAGAAGCTACAGTAATAGGAAGAAGGGCTTGAGATTTTGTTGTAGTAGGTTTAATTTGAATGGGTTTCTGCTGGGGTATTTCAAGATTTGAATCAGCAGAACTCTCATGATTTTCTGGTTTCCTAAGGCTCTTAGCAATCAAATTTGGATTGTCAAAAATAGTTGAAGGATTTGGGTCTGGGTTTGACCTTGTGTACCGAGTTTTCTTCTTTGGAGCCAACTTCTAAAGTATATTTTGGGTATTTTCTGGGAATATTTGGAGAATACAAGTTTTGACAATATCTTTGAAGGAAGCTACTGAAATGTAGGAGGATTGGGGCTTTCCTTCAGGTAGGTTTGAAATAAGGATGGCCAAACAAATCTTTGAGATAGCTATTTAGAATCTAAAGCTAAACTGGAGTTGGACTGAAGTAGCTTTTATTTACTCTTGTGATTGCACAACAAAGACAGTTTAAAAGGCTACTTGGTTGACTTCAGGCTCCATCTGTAGCTTTAGAGATTAGACAGTAGTAACAAACATTCATTCAGGTCCCCAGTGGAGTTGCCAATGATGTTATCACTCAGGTTGTTCCCGAAAACTTGTGAGAAAAGGGAATATGGCCGAGGTAACCATTAACCAATCTTTTAGATGCAATTTCTAGCCAAATTGCATCCAGAGAGGGCTTGAAATGACTTAAGATCATTTTCTCCTCCTTGATGTCATAGGCTGCCATTAGTCTATGCTGTTTGGAGGGTGTCATCTTGAGGAATTGATCATACAACTGAATTCTTAATGACTCATTTTGAGCCTTAATCTCCATAAATGATTGTTTGATGTCTGATCGTTTCT